>JANSTT010019182.1:0-12025 GCA_026745375.1 Platyura marginata | reverse complement strand
AAAATTAAAATGAAAAAAAAAAAAAAAAAATAGAAAAAAAAACGCATACTGGTTTTACTTTTTGGTTAAAAGAAACAAAAAATAATTTAATATATTTAGTAAAATGAGAAAATAAAATTAATCAAAAATTAAAAATTACCATAATAATTTCAATTTTTAATTCATTAATAAGTTCATTCATCAATATATAGATAAACAGAAAAGAATATATAGGAAAAAAAAACATATAAAATAATAAATACAGTCAAATAAAAAAAAAACTACACAAAAATATTTTTTATTGCAAATTGTTTTCAAGCGAAATATATACATATAGAATACTGGTGATTTGTTTATATGTATATATCGTTTTTAATATATTGTTTATTTATTATTATTAATATTATTAAATTTAATAAAAAAAAAATTAATTAATTACCTAAAACTATTTTCAAAAAAAAAATTATGATTGAGATTGAGTTTATTCCATTAAAATAAACATTTGTCAAACAACTTTTTTTGAGTGACCACCTAAGTGATATTGGATATGACAAATTAATCAGAAAAATATATTTTAAATTGATTGAGAAAAAAAAAGAGTTGTTTAATCGTGTAGTATTAAAGTCAGCAATATTGTTTGAAACAAATTCATTCGATGTGATCTCCCAAACTATAGTATAGGTGGGCGCTTCTCTACTAATTTTATGCCCCGTTCAATTAGAGATTCGTATAGAAATTTATTTTGGATGCAACTGTCAGAAAATGGGTATTTTTGTCTAGTTTGTCTTCTTTTTCATGGGCATATTTCAATTCAATGTAGATGTCCATGACAATAGATAGATAAATCGTTTTAGTATCCAAAATCTTTTTTAAAATGCTTTCCATTGTTAGAAATTTTTCATTTTGAATGAAAATACGCGAAATCTTTCATAATTTCACTAATTTTTTTTTTGGTACCTATTTTTGTACCTCCTATTATTAAAAGATTTTCAAATTTGAAATTTCTATACATTTAAACCAAAGTCAACCATGCCACGATCAGTTTGTGCCCAAAAACTTTTTCGATTTTAGCGACACTTAGCGATCAATTAACGATTCTCTTAGACAATACTTTCTTTGAACAAAACTCAATTGAAATTTTGATATCCACCCATTAATTATTATTTATAGTTTTATGATATCATCCGAAAATAACTATGTACTATTAAAGACAGAAGAAGAAGAAGAAGAGGATGATTTTTGGATTACTTCTAAGACAATTTATGATTTACCCATTTATCATGTAATAAATATGTCACATAACTTCTAGTCTTGCAAAGTCATGTTATCTGTATCTCAACGTTTTATTGCTTATCGTAAGTAAAGAGAGTTCTTATTAAAGATGATTTATGATAAAAATACATATATAGGTTACATAATGCTATTCATCGATATTGATGTTCAATTGAAATAGAATGGTAACCCCCCCCCCACAATATATTTGTCTAGACTCTAGACGCTGTCATAAACTTTGAAAACTACATACAATAATCGAGTAATTGGGACAATGTTTTTTTTCTTTTTGGATTCTGGGCGATAAAAAAAGTTTCTAAAAACCATTGTTATGTTTGTGAATTTTTATATTAAACCTTTCAAATGTCAAAAGATTTTGCATTGAAATGAATACAAAAATTGATTAAATATATATTGAGAGTGACTATAGTCATCAATGGCGTCCTCATCGACACATAAATACATATGTAGGATAATCAAATGCACTAATAATAATTTATCGAGTACAAATTACTTTAAGTGGACCTGAGGGAGTTTAATTTAAATATCTCAACTGAAAACCATGTTCAATTAAAATTGGACCTATAACTCTATAAATTACTACATGTGTACTACACCTCTCATATAACAATAGCTTTAGAGATCATAATATACATTTATGACAGAGCCCATTCCACTTCAATGGCACACATTAGCTATTTTGTACGATGTCATCTCAGAGAGAGAGAGAGAGAGAGAGCACTCTGACTTAACGACAACCATTAGCAAGTAATTAAGAAACAACTAACGATTCTATATCACACCATCACACCTATCTATCTAATTATTGTCAAGTTATTGAAATATTGTCGATATAGTTGTTCAAACAACATTGCATGACTTCAACACTAATTTATTTAAATGGATAAATTCTCATACCTATAAAAAAAAAATATTTATTTTTCGATGCTGGTTTCAAGACCATTTTTTTGTTTTGTTTCAGTTTAAATATAGCAACACCACTGTGATTCAATATAATTCATCAATGTGATGATATTAACTTAATAACACATTTTTTTGGTCTATTAATCAATAAAAAATAAATAAATAAATATATATGTACCTATATACATATATATATAAATATAAACAAAAAATGGTCTTTACTAATAGGCATCTACTATTTCTCATAAATCAACTAAAAATAAAATCCAACAATTACACGGACGTACTTAAACCTACATTACAAACTAATTTATCATTACATCTACAACATACCTTGCTTCCTCTCTCATTAAATATGATTTCTACATCTAGAATAGTACCGAATTGCTAGAAAAATACATAAAAAAAAAAAATTAGTACTGAAATAATAAAATCATAGTAATCGAAAAACATACCCCAAACATAGCACGTAAATCCGGATCTCTAAATCTAAACGGTATATTTGACACATGTAACCTTTTTGGCTGGTTTTTGGAATCGGAGGAAGAGATTGTGGCCAATGTTGACACAGACGTTGATATTGGTGCTATTGTTGCTAATGCAGATACAGAGGATGATGCTACAGGTAAACTTGCACCGGATGACGCAGCTGCAATTATACTAGCCTCTAGTGCTTGTTGTTGTCCGGATTCGGGTTCTGTTTGCTGTAACAAATCGGACTGAGCCGAATGCACAAATTGGCACTAAGTTTAAAAAAAAAAAAAGAAAATCATAAAAATAAGAAGCAGCAACATATAAATTGATCAAATACTGAGCGTTAGATGAGATGAATGTATAATATTTGAAAATTTGTTAGTAGTGCAGCTAAGATATGGGTAGATTTTACACAATTAAACAATTATTTAGCATTGTAATTTAAATCCACTCAAGCTGAACATACTAGATGTTCTACTAATCCAATTTGCATCCCTTTGCAGTTGTCAAAATAGCCCTACCTATACTGAGTTTATATCCAAACTTACACTAAGATGACGAATTCTAACATTCTTGGTGGAATTTATCTATCAGATTTACATATTTTCGAAAATTCTTGCATATTTCTGCTTCCAAAATTATATAATCAGACAATAATATGAAACTCTCATTCACCAATTAATACGATCAGAATCTCTAGAATTCTACATGAACCGCTCAATTTTGACACTCTCGTTCATTTTGGAAGCGGAAGTCTTGGCCTAAATTAAGTCACTATACACAGTAAAATTTTTGTTTTCCGTTTTAAATGCGCACGTGAATGTATTTCAATCTGTTCCACATGGACTAGAAAACAAATCAAATATGAAGTAAAATTCCATTTTAAAATAATCTTCCGATAAGAACTAAAAAGGACATAAAACGTTATTATCCTTTAAATATGTATCTACCCCATTACATAAAACTTTTTTATTTGAAATTGGTCCAAGCAAAATCTATTTCTACTTGCCATTTGTCTTAGATTATGTCTATGTCTTATGTCTACAACAAGAACAACGTAATTTTAGAAAATATTTTGATATATAAACCGATCCCATTACCCTTTTTTAGAGCAACCATCCCCACCCCCTATTAGGCGAACCATCATCAAAGGAAAATAACAATTTCTTTACGAGACATGTAATAGTGTAACGATTTACATTGTCCCATTGCTATAATCAAGATGATGGTCAACAGTCCAGGGGACATGTCTAGATTATGTAATGTTTTTTTTTTTTTTTTTGGAAGATTGTTCTAAGTATACGAGTACATATTTTTTGTATGTGATTATATTGGGATATATTATCTTGAGAAAAATATTTTCTTATATGTACATAGTTAGTAGGGATATTTACAGAAAGAAGTAAGAAGTAGGTACATACATACATACATACATATATTGTACATACATTTATGAAGCACATATTTAAAGGGCCCCCAAGAATCATATTCATTTTTATATACCTACGATGAGAGACTTTTGAATGGTAGAAATATTAATATGGAACTTTTGAAAATTTTACGCATACATGAAGAAAGAAAAATTCTCAAAAAAAAAAAACAAAGTACAAAATAAACATTTCGCAAAAAGTAAATTGAGAGTTCATTTCACTGAAGAAAGAAGCAAGAAAAAAGAAAAACGTAATGAATTTTTTATAGTACAGAAATAATATATTACTTTCGGTTAAAGAAACGGGGGATGGAGGAGGGAATTGAATAAATGTTAACCGTAAATATATTTGGGAAGCAAAAGAAGGTAGTTTTGAACAATAAAGTGAAATTTATGATGAATACATTTAATGTTATTACATTATATTTTAATTTCATAAAGCAATTTTGGGTTTTCTGAATTTACATAGAACATTTATGATTAAAACAGCAGATTGAATGATGATAATGATAACGATGATGATGATGATGATGATGACGACGCAGAGACGACGATGAAGGTAATGCAAATGACTGAATAATAATAATTACATTTTATTGTGTACTAAAATTATGTACATGTTGTAATAGAATTTTTTATCAAAAAAATTGGACAAAAGATTTTAAATTTGTTGGTCTATAAAATCTAATTTTTTATATTTCATCCATTTTGTCACACAGATTTTGATCTTACTACACGATTTACTCAGTGGCGCCTTTTGATTCCGTCATCTTGGGACTTTTTTAGGACATTGTTCAAAATATATGGTGGACCTTAAAAGGTTAATTTTTTGGCAAAAATTTTATTTGGCAAAAAATACTAGAAATTTAAAACAATATGAAAGTACAAAGTTTCAAAATCGTATCTTTAATATTAAGAAAGTTCAAAATTGTGACACTTTTTAAAAAAACCGCCAACAAAAAACCGATCAAGATAATCGTCAAATCTCCAAATTTTTTTTTTCATTTATTCCATCCAAATGACCTAGAAGTTTTTTTTTTTTTTTTAAATATTCCCACGATGACAAAATCAATAATTCTTACGAGCGCTGCCACTATGGATTTACTGTACAAACACATTATGACTCGCTAGAAGGTAGAGAACAGGCCTGCTGGGTTCACATATCGAAGTAGAAAAAAATGAGTAATTCTGTCGCATTGCTGATTGAGAGAACAAAAGTTGATCTCAATTAAATGACTAAAATCGATTATTTTGTTGTTAATTTGAACTTTATTTTTTTTTTTTCGACTTATTTTTTGTTATTATTCGATTTTATAGTTTCGTCTATGGTAACAATACCATAGAATGAACATTCAAAAAAATCACTATGAAAACTTAAACTTAAAGCACCGTTAAGTATTTCATGTACGGAAAAATCGCCTCTCTCATGAAAAACTACTAAAAGCACTTGTCAGATATTATCGATTTAACAACTAATCACCATTATAGGTGGCAAAGTTTTAAAATATTTAAAAGCAAAAACTACCTATTGCGTGTACTTTTAAACAAACTCACTAATATACTAAAGTTCTATATATAAAAAAAAAATCCAATCTCATTAAGAAATGGACGATTAAGTATTCCTTGTATTTAAATTGATTAAAACTATTTTATATGAAGAGCGTTACCCATTTCTATAGTAGGTACCGTTAAATAAAGTAAAAAAAAAAAAAAAAACCAAGTAGAAACTGCATAATGCGCTTTTAATGTTATAGCTGTGCAATTTGCAATTTCCTTATTTTATTTGGTTTCACCGGTTCCCGTATGTACAGAGAGAGAGAGAGAGAGAGAGAGAGAGAGAGAGTAAGTTATTTAAATATGAAAAAAGTTTTTAGTTTTATAATTTTATATTCAAAAACTTTTTTAAATATACTTAGAGGTATGCAAATTTATGGCATTCAGAAACATTTCACTTATAGTAGGGCATATAGGATGCTACAAATTTAACGATGATACCTACACCTACATATCAACTTTTGTTAACAATAGGTATTCACTGTTTTTATAAGCAAATGCTATGTGGCAGAATTGTTAAACTTTGTTTGATGTCAAAGTGCATGAAAAACTCAAGCAATAATAATGTAGGGATTTATTGCAATATAAAGGAAGTGCAACGGCCACGCTAATTATTTTGTATAGAAAGTATTTTTTTTGTCTCTTTTTTTTGTTGTTACTGTTTTTGAAACTTCATCATCATAATCAAGAGCCTTTTGTCGTTTCGCGTACGAACATAGACTAAATCAGATTATTACACTTCCATAGCAAGTTTTTAAACTTACTTAAAATAGTAAAAAGTTTCAAATTGGATCAGTGGTCTGAGTTGATGTTGTTTGAATTCAAGCAAGGCGGTAAGCAAATTATAAATTGCCAATGATATGTTTAGAGATTTGTTATATAAAAATATTCCAAAAGTTTAAGTTATTGTGACAAAATTGTGACGCCCTGTGTATCGAAAAATATTTATTATTTTGTGTGGTAACCGACAGAAGGGTCTCGGTAATGTTTCTACTATCAAAGAATTTGGAGTTCCATTGAAATTTATGGTATTCCTATGATAAACATAGAGATGAAGGATTTACTTTTCACCAGATTGGCGGACAAAAATTAAACAGCAAAAATTATTTTAAATATTGAATTGGTTCTTAATAATGGTTAATTTTGACTACATAGTCATAATTACTTTCAAGATATGCATAGGTAATTTGTCCGTTTTCATGAAAATGGTGCGTTCATTTTGGAAAAGATAAATTGTTCTTACAGTTACTAGTTTTTAAAATTGTCTATAGCGCTTTTTAGTGTTTTGGTCTTTAAAGTCGACAAAGAGTAAATCTTAACCTAATTAAGTAGATTTTACTTTGATAATCGTACATTCAAATCGATAAGATTGATATTGATTATAAATAATGTAGGTATAAAAAAAAGAGGATGGAAAAAAACAATTTCGATGGTTATTTATTTGTTTTTACATAGGAAAACTAAAAAAAAAACACCAATCGTCTATATGACAGAATCGATTTTGACCTTGAAAAAAGTTTAAGAGGAATGTACTTACCAAAAAAAAAAAAAAACCATAATTTATAGCTTCGCCAAGTTTGTGGTTGTGTTATGAATAAATACTACATGTGACATTTGATCTCTTATCTGCCCTCTCTCTTTCTCTCTCTCTCTCTCTGTGTAAATGGATAACGTGAAATATTCATCAATATTCCTCGTCTATTTTTTCTCAGTGTACACGATAACAATTTTTCATTTAATAACAAAGTATTAGTACCAATTTTCTTTTTTTTTCTGGATACACCATTTCCTCTTTAAGAGAAAAAATTATTTTCCTTTACATAGTCAAGTTAAATTAATGTTTTCAAATATAAAATATTTTGTCAAAAAGGATTTATATAGACAGAAAAAATATTTATACCGGATACAAAGGCTGGTGAATAAAAGCGTCTATAGATAGATATATACATATGTATTTATATATACATAGGTATACATGTCAAGCTATTTTTTGGGGAGGTATATAAATAGAAAATTTGATTATTGGTTGATAGATTGAAGTGTTGTATATTTTTAATGGATTTTTTGGGTTAAAATCATACTGGATTTGTATAATGGTTATGAAGGTACATTTAACATATGTATATACATATTTAAGCCTAAAAGGTTTTGTCCTAATCTTGGTGGTTATCCATGTTATTTCATGTTCTTGAAAAGGTATGATGATCATCTTAATCAGTTATCTTAAATTTTGACAGATTAGTTTTTTTTTCTCATTTCATATTTTGATATAAAAAAACTGACATTCTCAAAGACAGTAATTGAAGTAATAAGATTTTCTCTATTATTAATTCGCTTGATTGGTTAAATCTTGACGCAAGCAAAACAGAGATAATTACACGTTTTTTCTCTCATGGGATCAGGATTCGAATCAAACATAGCCATAAAGAATTTAAAATTTTCTTATTTTCCATCAGTCTGAAAAAAACATTTAATTCATAATTATAAGAAAATCGCTTTATTTTGTACGTTTGTTTATCCTGTTACTCGTCGCCACTGTATATAATTTAATCTTATCTAGGTGAATATTTGACTTAGGGGCCTATTGTATAATGCTGCAGTTACATTTATCTCAATTGATCTGACGATTTCTTTTTTTTTGTAGGAAAATGCAACACTTGAGGTGTTCTTTTTACGGAAACCTTACAAATGGTCGCTATTTTACTGATATTTTTAAGCATTGCTATTATTTCTATTTTTTTGAGATAATGGATAAGAATAAATTTAATAATTTTGGAGAACACACTTTTAACATTTTTCGAATATGTAATGATTAGCAAAAAATGAGGTAAAAACTAACCAACCACAATATTATCATCTATATTTTGACTTAATGTGTTCATTTTATTGATGCTTTTCAAGTTTTAGAAATATTGTAGTATTGATAACTCATTTTAAAAAATATTTACACTTACGTCATTGTTGCTCCGAAGGTGCGATGTAGTTATTGTTAAGAAATACATATGTAAATATTTTGAATCATGTTAAAAATGGTCACTATACGGAAGAATAAGTCATATGTAAACTATTCAGTTTTTCTTTTTTCGATATAAGTATCATTTTCGGAAAAGGTTTTCCACGGAAATCTGTTTCCTGGATAGCAAAAAGATAATGTGAAAATATACAAAAAAAAAAAAAAATGAAAGATATAAATAACGAACAGTGATTCAGACAATTCCATCTTTTTATTTGGAGAAATGTAGGATGTAGGACGTAGGTGTATATAACATACTTAACTATGTATACTCAATATATATATATAGAAACATTTTTTATGATATATGCCTGACTACCTACAATCCTTCTGTCAAAGATGTAAAGGTAAACATGGAGAAGAAAACGCAACGTAACTACTATTTGGGAATGATGGATCAATAATTTAGTCGAAATGGGATTTTATGAATACAATTTTTTTTGTTGCGTATGTTCCATACCTAACATATATCTACCAAATGTGATGGGAAACATCAACATAATCTGTCATGACAATGCTATATAAACAGAATATGGTTCAAGTATTTCAGAAAGGAAATACGTCATTTACGGATAAATTGGTATGTAGTGCTGGTAGACGAAACTAAATTCAAGTATACATTCAACATAAAACAGATTTATCATCACATTTGCCGGCTATATAACAAATCGATTATGCTCTGTGATTTTGATTGCCAATCCATATGATTGGCTAAAAGATCAAAGTATATGATGACTTTTTATTTGGTGGTTAAAAAACTATGAACACCCCCCAAATTTCTGTTAATATTTTCTTCGAAAATGAAATACCCATGAAAATTTTAAATAATCAATGCAAAAATATTTTAGTTTAAATATTTTTTAATTTTAACGAACGTTGATGATTAACGAAAAAAAATTCTTTTACTATTGGAAAAACATTAGAAAAATGAATTATCACGAACACAAAATGACATATTGTCAATTTCAAAATGGCATCGTAATCCATGATGGCAGTTAAAATTAAAAATTAATTTTTTTTCAGACATTTTGACTATTTTAATAAGTGAAAGAATAAAACATTGACAGGCAATGAAATAAAGAAGAAAAAAAACCACCATCTTGTATTCTGCTAAATTTTGAAAAAAAATTCCATCAGCATGACAATAATGTTAAAGTTATAATTCTTTCTACAAATGTATCCCGATAAACTTAATTCCGGAACCCATAGCGAGCATTCCGATTCTATCCCAATTTGTTCCAACAATTAGTTGACATATTTAGAAGATTATTTACTTAAATTTACACAAAATTATGTTGTTATTATGAATGTCATTAGACGTTCAGTTCAATAAAGTAATATTTACTTAGTAACATTTATTTACAGAAAATTCCTAGTTAAATATGGGGCTCTATCTATGTATATTGTGTGGAATTGGACTAGAGAAAATGTACAAAACCTTATCCTGTAATAAATTTATATCTGTGTGTATGTGTTCCATTGAAACAACTTTATATACAAAAAAGGATGAAAATCGAATTTAACATCTATCCGATTTTTTTCGTTTTTGAATTTTGTTATTTTTTCTTATAATTGGGTAAACAAACATTTACGGCAATGTTTATATAAAAATATAATAGAAAAAATGGGTTACGGGTTACTCTCGGGGTGACTCATTAATTAATATGAAATATCGTGGATTATGATATAAAAAGAGATTATAAAGCCAATGGCGTTTTTGGTGTTTTGTGAACAGATCTAAAGTAGAGATGTTTGTCTCAAAAGTAGCGAAAATTTGGGGTGAAGCAAGGGAACTGTTTGATAGAAATTGGTATTATTATCGCATACAACTATATTGTATAATAACGAGAGACCGGGGTAACAGATAGTTAATGACGTCACTAACTAAAGTGGGCAAATCTGGTATTCAAATCTATGCAGTCATATCCAACACACGTAATATTAAACAGAAATCAATAGGGTTAGAAATAAAGAACTATGAAATGTTGCAGGCATGAAATAAGCAATGTAAAAGGGAAAAAAAACGAGGATATGTAGATCGGTACGAATCTACGAGAACGATGTTGCCAAGGAAGTTATGGTCTGAATTTAAGGTAAAAATACCCAATACTCACCAAGAAAGTGTTAAACTGTCGTAACACAGTTCTAGCAAATGATGAAAAACTGAAAATCTTATTATTTTTTACTTCATCGCGGCATTCTTGTCATTGGAATGAACTTAAGTACCAAGAATTAAAACTGAATCATTCAATTATCGAATTAGTCCTTTGTTCATCAAACATAACCAATCAATTTGAAAGGAAAACCTTTGGCCAATTTTTATAATAAAAAAAAAATTCCTTTTAGATCGAAATGACCGTACATGACCCATTTTGATGCGTATACTTTAAAAGTTCAAAGGGCACATAATGATGGAACGTAAGGAAATGGATGTCATTTGCTATGTCAAAGTTTATAGACATTAGATGGAACATTCCAGATGCTTCATACCCTAACATATCTTTATGTACGTATACACACAACGTATATTATTTTTACCATAATGACAGTGTGTGTGTGTGTGTGTGTATAGATTACATAAAGAAATTATACTAAAACTAATTTGTAGTCGCCTTCACGTTTACTAAAACTTTGTCTTCATATATTTGTTATTTGTGTATTGTATAGAAAATCAGTTTAAAAAAAAAAATGTTTTAATGTAAATTTAATCCCTTTTTTCCGCAAAACTCCCTCTTTCTTTTCAAAGAAAATTCATTTTGATTAAAGTTGAGTTCAGCGTACACATAGAATATACAATAGATGTAATATTTATATTACAGTAAATTCTATATGTACATATAAGTTTTTTTTTAGGGTGCATCGAATTATTGTTTATTTGATTGATTTATTATAAATATAAAATGGCGCAGTCTGAATTCAATACTATAGTCAATTATTCATTAACCACACAAATTACCCAACGTACATTTCACGTTCACGCTATATTTAGCAATTATCACTTACAACGTTTTAACATATGGGGTGTAATCGACCAAAAAAGGAAATTAGTGTTACCCAATGTTAATTATAAAGTTCAACGAAAATTGGTGCGAAATTCCACAATATGGAGATTTAAGGATTTTAGGGACACATGCCACATGACACATGTAGACATTTAAGGACATTTACGGAGCTTGGACGGTAGAATTGAAAAATTGTACGCCGACAGAAGAAAAGATGGTGGAAGATTATGTTAAAATTAATTCTCCTTTGTCCCGGGTATCTAGTATGTAAGCTTCCTTAATATAATCTCTAAGAAAGTAATAACATTTAACAAAGGATTAACCTAAGACTGGTCTGATGCCAAAGGGACATGCAATATACCCTATATAATATATAAA
>JANSTT010019181.1:0-12025 GCA_026745375.1 Platyura marginata | reverse complement strand
TCATTTTTTTATTCTCTATCATTTTTGTCATAATCATTTTTTCCGTAATCAAAATACTTTCCGAGTAAATGATTAAAGACTCTAGAAATTCAATAAAATTGATTGCAGCGCCATAATATTAGGTTGTACAACTTTTTGGTCTATAAATGAAATATTCATTTTTGTATTCTCTATCATTTTCGTCATAATCATTTTTTCTACATTTCGACTATCTTTTGAGTAAATGAATGGTTTATATCAAAATTATGTAAACACTGTACCACAGCGTCCCCTATTTTTTGTCCGGTTTGCTCCAAAAACAATAGGGTTCTTACTCTAGGTCTACATAATAAACTGTAAGCTTTCTAGCTTCAGCCGTTTGACCGGAATTTTGATCACGGAGAGATGGGTGGACGGACGGACATGCATATTTTGGCTTAGAATTTTACGAGAAAGATAATGATGTTGAAATTTGTTTTCTACGATAAGTATTAAGGGGCGTTACAAACTCCGTACCAAATTTATAATACCCTTCGATTAACATCATACGGGTATAAATAGCATGGTTTACCCTACGAATACTCTAATGTTCTTTAAAAATATTTATTATTTTGATTTAATATACATGGTAGCCCTCCTACAAAAATGTCTAATGCAATAAGAAAATCACGGAAATTCTCGTGTAACCTGGTATACTATAGCATGATTTCACTATAATATGATAAGAAAATTGCGAAAATTCTCGTATAACACGGTAGTTCTATAAAAGTCTATTACAATACAAAATTATGTTAAAGCCTACCTATCAACCGTGTCATAGGAGTTATTTACCTGTATTTTACGAAAAAGCTTGGAAATATTTAAAAACGCAGTATGTATTTTTAAGCAGATAGTAAAATATGCAGAGAGATTAAAAAATAAAAGAGAATTCTTACTTTCTTCAACGGAAGTGTACACAGAGCATAATCCTTTCGCGGACGCAGGAATTTCATGAATCCACTCAGAAACCCAGTTATTGTTTCTTAGCTATTGAACCGTATAGATTATTGGGGATTTGATCACTGACTATACAATAATATTAAAAAACTGCAACAAAAAAAAAAGAATTCAACTGCAATTGCAGTAATCGAAAATAAGGATTATAACATATACTCAACTTAAGATCCGGACAAGCACAAAAAAAATTAAAAATCATAAGTTTTAGCAAAACTATATAAATTTCCATGTCAAACCGATTAAATATGGTCTTATCTAACAAAGGCAACTCCTCAAATTATTAATTTTTTTGTTTTAATTAATTTATGTAATTTTATTAATTTTTTAAATTTCTTGTCCGGATTTTAATTTGTTAGGAATTTGTGCATATATATATAACAATTGAAGGATAAAACAAGTTTTTTCTTGTTGATTTTGTTAATAGTAGTACAAAATTATTTTAGATAAAAAAAAAGTTTAAAAAAATGTATGTGGTTTTGCTTAAACTTATGATTTTTAATTTTTTTGTGCTTGTCCGGATCTTAACTGTATATGTTTGAAAATGTTGATTGAAAATTTATAATAAACAGCAATTGCAGTGACGACCCACTAGAAACCCTCATCATAGTGAGCGTCCGCGAAAGGGATAATATATAGAAGTTACTACGTTCTGTTTTTTAACGGGGAAATTGGTAAAGTTCCGCAGGCTACAGAAAAGAAAGTCACCGGCCACAAGTTGCTGATCTGATCTATTCTGAGATCGTATAAGCCACAGCTTCAATTTGTATGTAATTTTCAGGCTAAATTCCAATCCATCGATTTTTTAAAAAATCTTTTACTGATATGGTGTCTGTGGAAATTTTTCGTCATATCAATGGACGGTCGGCCAATTATTTTTTTTTTTGATAAATATTCGAAGCAGCTAACTAAAAAAAAGAATTCTCCGTACAATAATCTAGTAGTTTAGGAGATATGATTCTATTAAGGAACTTTCATCAAAAATCTAAGAAATATTGTAAGGGAAAATTGGGAAAATCTGCACTAAACTTTTTTTTTCCGAATTCCATGAATTTGATTTTAAAAATAATAATTTTAACGTTTTTAATTTTTTTTGTGAACATTTCAATTGATTTGCATAGAATTTCACATGGAGTGATTAAAAACGGCTTAAATTCCGATCAAAAAATTAAATTAGATTTATTCTGTCGTAATTATTTTAATTTAAATTAAGTCATTCTTTAGCGCTATATTAGATATAACTATCAATAAATTACTGCGACATTTTGGGTATAGATCATAAATCAACTTTCATTTCGTCATACATACAATACAATACGTACATTCGTACATATCTATAAGTACATATGTATAAATTTGATTGCAAATAAATGACACAACAATAAATTGTTATATATACAGAATTCGACCAATTAGAAATATTAAATATTTTAAAAATGGTTCAGTAACGATTTTATGGCGGTTTTCTTTGATTTTAAAAATTCATTTTGAAAATTAAATTAGCACACTTATTACATTTTATTTTTGACAATGTCTGAATATTATACAAATAAATTAACTAACCTTCAGTACGCTATCTATTTGTACCTGTACCTAATTCCAAAAAATTTAGTTTTTGTCATCTTTTTTACGCTTTTATGAAAATCAACTAAGTCTATACAAATTGTAAGTATTATTATGTACCTACATATATTTTTTTGTTTATTTAAATAATAAGAATGAACACCATTTTATGACATTTATTTTCAATAAGTCGAGGTGCTAACTAATTCTGTCAGCAGTTAGTTACATTTTAAATATGAATACTAATTTCAATTAGTATTAACTATGTGAATTGGCATTAAAGTGTACACTTTGGTATTTGATGTATTTTTTTTTTTTTCCTATTTATTATTAATAATAATATATTTTGTTGTGAAAATATAAACATGAATCAGATAATTATAATTTCCTTTTCTATTCATTGCAATCACTACTGTTAAAAGCTCTTTGTACTTTCATTTGATTTCATTTCAATATGTCTTACAATATATTGGTGCCTAAGTTATAAGTCGCGGAATATATTGAATTAACGGACAATTAACTAATTTAAATCATTCTTGGAAAATATAACACCCGATTACTGTTACTTTATTGATAATAATAGAGATACATAATCGAATTCGTCAAACCATTAAATTTGTTTATTTTAAATTTAACTTGTTATTAATATGCAAATTTATGTGATAATTATTCTTGAAGTATTTTAAACCATTGTTAGGTATAGTAGGCCTTAGGTAGGAGTCACCCGTGATTTTTGATGACTTGATCTTTAGGCATTGTATTTAATTGTATGTAGATAGTAGAGAAGCTTGTTCAATGTGAATGAATGGGAAGCCTTGCCACTATTATGTAGGTACCTGTAATATACTCGTATATAGTGTTTAACTTTAACTTTAAACTATTTGTAATGTCCTTCGGCTCTAAGGCAAATCACATTTATCTTAGATATATATATTTCAAAAATCAAAGTTTTACTTTATTGATAATACTTAAAATTAATTTGTAAGGATTAGGATATAGGAATACGTGTATATATTTTGTTGGTATCTTTGTGTTACTTTTTTGTGCTTTTATCCTTTTCTACTCCAAACGTCCTTAGAAAAATTGTTGTGTTCTTTAGTTAAGTGTTTCTCCAAAATCCGCGCTTAATTCCTCTGCTCTTCTTTCAGTATTTTTTAATTGTGTCACCTTTATTAATTATTTAGATAGAGGATAATTACAAATAAACTTAAATTAATAACATCGATATATCTGTGGTTTCAAGCAAAAAAAACTTAAGTCATTTTTTCTGAATTACGAGTAGAGTAAGATAAAGGTTCCAAAAAATCACACCATAATTAGAAGAAGAAAACATTTTATTCATCCTTTATGAAAAAAAGGTTATACAGTTTTAAATGACATAAGTTAATTTAAAAAACCAAAATTAAAAATATTAAATATTTCTAAAACTAAAAGTGATACGAAAGTTTAAAAAATCGGAAATTGAAAGTAATTTTTTTTCTAAATCAGCTGTATGTAAAACTCAATTTACCCCTAAGTCCACTTAAGTTGTTTTAGCTTGAGACCACAGATATGAACGAATAATTTAAGAACATGGAACTAGCCAAAGGAGTCATTACATATTAATAAACATTGCTGTCTCTTTTTTAACTTTTTTTCCAACACACTTTTGTCACAATAGCGAAAATTTAGCAAAAAATCAATTTTCTAACTAAAATTAAACTATCTGTCTAATTGTTAGCAGCTAAGCCAATAATTATTATTTTGTAAAACAAAACATCTTTCAAAAAATAAAAAAAAAAAAATTGAACTGAATAGAATTTTTTTAAAGGACCAAAACCACCTGGAAAACGTTCTCGAAAACCGGGCGTTGATCGAAAACCCCGCCAAGCGTACAGCGCAAAACAATTAGAACGATTAGAAAGTGAATTTAAACAAGACAAATACTTGAGCGTCAGCAAACGTATGGATTTGTCAAAAACACTAAATCTCACCGAAGTACAAATTAAAACTTGGTTTCAAAATCGACGCACCAAATGGAAAAAACAATTAACATCTCGACTGAAAATTGCCCAGCGACAGGGAATATACACTGGACATTATTTGGCTGGTGGTTTTGGATCGCACTATCCATTTCTTACGCCATACTATACGAATCCATTGTGTATGATGACGGCATCAGCTGTCGATAGTAAACGAGATGTTGTGTCACCTGTTTCACCTTAGATATGATAAGAGTAAATAATTAAAAAAAAAAAAAAAACATTAACAATTACGTAAATTTCTTAACAACTTTATTTCGTATAACTTTTAAACAATCATAATGATTTAACATTTTCTAAAAAAAAAATTAGGAAGAAATTTTTTTTTTTAAACAATCGGTAAAACAGGACTTTTCTAAATTGTAAATACAAACTTCAGATATTTAATGATTAAAATATATTTACCTAAAATATAAAAAAAAATTTAATTTATACCTAGGCGACTAACAAAAAAAAAAAAAAACAAAAAAAGAAGAAAAATGTTGTATAATTTAAAAAAAAATAATCAAAAACAAAAATACATTTTTAACAAATTAGATAACTACGTTGCTCTATACACACATTTCAAAACTAAGTTTATATAATTAAATAAATAATAATAGATATTTTTTAGTATAATCTACATCATAAGGAATCTTTGTAGTCTTTCATTTTTAATCTTTTCGCTAGATTTAGACTTATATTTATTATGTTATGCTTATAGTTATGTATAATGTTTTTATGAGGTATTGTTTGGAGTCGATATTATATGTATATGATTTTGAGACGATTTTTTATTATTATATCATATAAATACACTTATTTTAATAAAGATTACAATGTAGTAATTATTCCAAGGCTTCGCTGCCAGTGCTTGGTAGTAAGAAACACAGTAAACCGCTTACTAAAAATAAGAAAAACAAATTGTTAATAATAAAATGATTCGTCCATCTATCGCTTTGATTATTTATGTGACTTTATTTTGTTTTAAGCCTTTAACTTACTGTTGTATTTTAGGATTACAAAAAAAAAATCGAATCAATTAAAACTTGCTTAGAAAGTTTTTGTATTTTTAAAGATGTTTTAAGGTTCATTTTTTTAACTTTTTTAAAATTAAAACCCTCAAGATGATCATTTTTGGTACATTAGTAGATACTTACTGAACAACATTGCAGCAAATAATACTATTGGTATGACACAATTTAAGTCTATAAGAAATCCAAAAACAAGATTGCCTAATAATGCACCACCTCTGCCAAAGGTTAGAGATAAAGCAGCAGCCATGACCCTAAAAATGTTACAAATCAGTTTTCATTGCTACTTCATTAATTTTGCATCAAAAACCTTAAATTTGTTGGAAATAGATCCACCATAACACAGTACACTGTACTGATGCCCAACGATGTGAGTGCCTCAAATATGCATGACAATATAAGATTTTGCGTTGAATCGATGACAAAATACAAACCGATTGTTACACCAGCTGCGACAACCAAACTAAAAACTTTAATTTATGGTCATAAAATATATTTTCTTAAAAATTGTTTTAAAATTTAATACCCAAAAAGAATTTGGCTCCTAATTTGTGAACACATAGAGGCAACCAAAAACTAGTCGGAATACATGCTAATCCTATTATAATTGTGTGTAAATAAACGCTACTGTTAATAGGATCGCCACAAAATCCTTCCACATATGTTCTAAAAACAAATTATTAGTGAATATTTTTTTATTTTATTTATTGGCAATCTTGAACAGTACCCGTTAGCATTATCCAGAACAATTGATGATACATCACAAACAGAAGCAGATTGTCCAGGATTAGCCGCTTCAAACTCTTCGAAACGATAAAATAATTCCGGAAACCAGATCATTAAGGTGTAGTAACTGGAAAAATTTGGATTTTTCTTAGTCAATATTTTACTTTCAATATGTGACGTATATTTTATATACCTGCTCGTCAATCCAAACTGAATAGCACAGGTTAGAATTGTGTTCCGTAAGTGTGGAGCTTTGCACAATAGTTTTGTTTGAAGACAAATTTCCGATAGCAAGAGCTTAACTTCTTTTGGTTTTCGCATGCTTAAGGCTCGAACAGATTTGTTCGTTTTCTGGCTGATTGTACTGATTTTATCTTTTTCTTTGAGTGTTTTAATCTATAAAATATTCATTAATGTGAATCTAATAAAATAAGTCCATCAAAAAACATACCGGATACTCAGATCTATCATTTCCCGTATTATCTTGATATATATCTTTAAGAATTTCAAGTGCAACATCGGATTCACCGCATTCAATTAAAAATTTTGGACTTTCCGGAAAGAAAAATAACCAAAATCCCAATAGCAAACTAAGAATAATGTTTAAAAAATATTTGACATTTTATATTGTAGTTATTTGACAATCTTATCTAATTACCTGGGTATTGCACAGATTCCAACAAATAAATTCCAACTATGAAACAAAAATCCATCATGTCTTATTTCAATATCCAATGGAATTATAATCCATGCAATGCCTATAATTAAGATTATTCTACTTTGAAATATAAAAAACTTATTGTTGTCTTAATATTGGCATTCAGATAATTTCAACATAACTAATTTGTTTGAGTCTTTTTTGTAAACATAAGAAAACATAAAGAAAACTCTTAATTTAATTAAGTTTTTATAAAGAATTTGAAATCTAAGACTTAAAATTTAAGCCAAGTAATAAAATTATTATCCCTATAATACATGGTTATTGAATTCCGTTTATTATAGATGAGGATAACAGATCAAATGTCGTTTAAATGTGTAATTTGCACTCAAACATACCACGATCGTAACATCTACGAAAATTATACTTTTCTATTATATATAAGACTTTCCTTTTCTTCTCCAAAGTGCTTTGCTATGTATGAACACTACAATAAAATCACAATCTATAATTTACTTGATAAAAATAATGAAATACTTTGAAGCGCCAATAAAAAAAAAATATTAATTTGAAGCCACAATTATGTAGATTAAACATAGTTTAAACTAGAAATCAAAATTGATTAATAAGCGTAATATGGAAATGCATCTGATTTATTATTAATTAATGTGAATAGAACAGGTCCATTAACATAACTCTGCGGAACAAATTTTTTAAGTACTAATTATGCTATTCATGTATGGAAATTTCCTTCTCTCAAAAATTTCACACATACTTGAATGCAAAAACAGATTTTGAACGATAAACAATTTATTAAATGTCATAAACAGACATTAATACATTATTTATCATGTCTTTTGATATATTTGTACCTAACATACAATCATATTAAGTACTATTGTTAACAGGTATAAAAGAAAGATTAAATTTGTAAAATAAAAAAATCTATTAAAGCGATTACATAAAAAAAATAAATTAATTTAACAATATCTTCACTCTATCTAATTGAAATAATGTGCTCTAAAAGCACTTATCAAACATCAAAGTACAACAAACAACGGAATGTTAATTTTATCTGCAAATTTACAGAAATTTGTTTTAAAAAATAAAAAAAATGTAAAATTTTTATCAAACTTGAGTGTTGAATTAAGTAGACATATGTCATATATGTACATAATATACGCAGCTTAATTAAAATGTATAAAAATAAAAAAGAATAAAATAATAATTTCTTACCAGGAAGCACAATTATGCCCATTGTCCAAAACATTTCCATCCAGCAGAGTATTTTCTCTCTGTACCTAGTCGGTTGAAATTCACCCAAATATGGAAAACAAATGCCCATGGCTCCAGCGATCCTTTTGTAATTATTTAATTAATTAAATTTAATTTTTTTTCTCTGTATTACAATAAAAAATTTATTTTACCCAAAACCATTAAAAAATCGAAAAACCAAAAAAACGGCATAATATTGAGATATTGACGATAGAAGTCCACATACACCATCCAAAAGTAATGTTGCAATTAGAACAACTTTTCTACCTTTGGTGTCAGCCAAACAACCCCAAAAATAAGAACCAATTAGCATTCCTTCAAAATTATTAATATTTTCATGATTAAGAAAAGAAAAAAAGATTATTACAAAAAAATTATAATCACCAAACATTGGTGTCGCTGTCAACCATCCTTTATCCTCTGAAGTCATTCTAAAGTCACATGTTGCCGATGGTAAAACAAACGAAATGATTGTAATTCCAACTGCTGTATTTAAATAAATAAGGCCACACACGGCAAGTAGGAAATAATGAAATTTTCCAAAACCAGCATTTAATAGGGCATTCTCATAGTCCGCTCCAGTGTTATCCATAAAATCGAGCCCTTCAAATATAACGGGAAACATTTTTAAATTCCATATTACGTACTTGGTATTGTATTTAATTGCAATAATTTTTTTTTTTTTTATGAATATAGACTCACCCATGACGTAGGATGGTCTTTGCGTTTCGGACGATGAGAAAACCGACTCACACGATACCCTCGACTCTTGGACATCAATTGAATTTATTGTATTCAGTTCTAAGTAGATAGGCTGACTATTTGGCGAATCCAGTATATCACTGTTTAAAGTCACCTTATCAAAAAGATTGATATCGTCTCGCTGTGAGCCAGTACTATTGTATAGTTATAGTTGGTTATCAATTAAATTATTGATGATTCCTATTTGATTTAATAAACAATGAAATAAAAAGAGAACCATTCATAGTTAATGTTGAGTACCTAATACTATAAGGGTTTTAGTTTGGGTAGTTTAAAAAGCAGTAACGTAGCGTGAGAGTTTTATTTTAACCCATGCAATGTAGCTCGGAAATTCTTACTTATAATCCGCATATCTCGGTTAATTATTAAAGTATTTTTATAAAGATAAACTGACATTGCGGAAAATTTTATTTTCAATTTTTTTTTCTTTATACTTTTTTTTCGGTTTTCCAACAAAATATTGAGAAAATCAACAATTCCTAGGTATTTGCAATTTAGAACTGGCTATTCTGCTTAACCCATATTAACGGCTGACCTTCGATTCCTTCGTCCGATTTTGACGAAACTTACACAGGTACTATTTAGGGTATTTATTTTGTCATTTTTTTTAAGCTAAATAATAATAAGTTATTGAGAATTGGATATTTTGTCATGAAATCATACCTGTAGCCCAGGTGAATGGTCTCAACCAGGTCAATATATATTTTTGTCAGATAGAGGACACCTAAGGCTTTTAGGCACCAAGAGGGTTTTCCGATTTTTCGGTGGCATTTCCGTGTTTTTTTTCCTATTTTGTAAACTTCCTGACCTTTGACCCGCTAACCACCCCTCAAGGCATGATCCCCGAATTATGTTTGAGTATTCCTATCTACCTGTATATGAAAACTAATTCGCAATAACTCTCACCTGGCTCTAGCTAGATTTTTTCTAAGGTTGCTCTATTTTTGGCTATTATTCTACCCAATAGCCGTTAATGGGTTAATAAAAATAAAAATTAGAATACCCAGTTTTGAGTTGCATATTTTGATTTTGATGATTTTTTCTATATTTTTATAGAAAATCAAGAAAAATTTATATGGCAAAAAAGATTGAAAATAAAATTTTACTTTAACCCTAATCGTGTCACGATGTGACTCTGAGTCACATTTGAATGAATTTTGAACTTAATATTTTTGATTATTTTATTTCGCGTCTCCAATTTTTTTTCTTGTATCTTGTTTGAATTAACAAGTAACACTAAAAAAAATAGTAATTGCAAATTTAGAGTTAGGCATGATATCAAAATTGACCTTTTATAGGAAAAGTAACAAAAACACGTGACACGATTAGGGTTAAATAAGATTAGTTTCATTAAAATATTTTAATAATTAAGGAACGTATGCGGATTATAGTAATAATATCGATGATAAAGTCGTTTTTTGGAAGTCATCCTTTTTTTAATAACTTTCTTTATAACTAAACAAGTTTTGATTTTAATATTTTTTGTTGTTGATAAAACCATCTCTACTAATACTCGTATGTAAATATGCTCTCTGTCCATTATTGCATTTATGCATATAACTTTTCCACAATGTTTGTTTTTAATTATCTCTATCAAGAAAAGGAAAGGAAAGCTCTGTTTATGGCTTCGAACTTTAGAGTACTCGGTGTGTTCGTTTTTTTAGTATTTAAATTTTTCAATCCAATCATCGTTGAAGTATTGCCATTATAATGGAAGAAAATAAAAAATAAAAATATAGGACACATACATAATCCCTTTTTGGACTATATTACATGAGGAGTCTACTTATGAAATTCCTTTCCAACTATAATATAAAATAATGAATTTAACCATATAGTAATAATACCAATAATACGGCTATAGTTACAACATACAGACGTTTTGGCGCCGTGATCAATCTGATTAAAAGCTATTGAGCTTAATCAATTAATCAAAATATTTATTAAAATTCATAATCAGATATCATTTAGATATGATTTTGATTACTGTAATGAACCAAGAAAAGTACCTTTAGGTATGTCAAAGAATACATTAGGTCGTGATTTGAAATACAATAATACAATTTTGAATAACAATAACAAAAATCTCAAAAGATAATTTCTAGCAATCTAGCATTATCGAAATATTTTGTTTATCTAATTTTTTACCAACATCGTCATTATTAGAATTTTTGTGACATTCGTACATTTGTGAGTAAAAAAGTCATGTAAAGAAAATTATATTGTTTTTAGCATATCCAGTTCAGTTTTTGTATTCGTATAGGTCCTATGTGATGGCAATCCTATGACACGGGTGTCTCAGAGGTGACACACCAAGTAACTTTTGGTGACACACATCATTTTTGAACGTTTTTCGTCTTCAAAATCTATTATACTTATGAATAAATACAATTTTTTTTTTCTTATTATATTATTAAAATGTAATTTAAATAACGCATTATACCCGTTTAACACGATGAAAGTTTTTCGCGAAAAAGTTTGTCAAAAGTGGCGAAATGCATGTGAACAGAAAAATATTGTTTCAAAGAAGATTGGTAAAGAAAATCTAATCGGCAGCGCGCTCAGCGGAAATAGTTTTTTACAAAGGCAGTAGATCTATGGTTAGTGCTCGACGAGACATTCTGCAAGTCATACGTTTTTTTTATACCAACGGTGGGCAAATGCGCCTCTTTGGTGAGTCAATTGTGGCTCGCATTCAAAATTAAAATCCGTTTCTTTTAAAGCTTCATATTAAAAGTCAATGAATATTCATAATTAAAATACTCGTTTTTATTTTCATTCTCTCTAAAGTTATTTTGTCTAAATCAATGCTTTTCAAAACGTTTTGCGTGGACGCAAAACAGATTAGAGCATTAAATCGAAAAATGGCTTGAAAATTTAGGTTTTCCAAAGAGATTGCCAAAATATGAAAAAAATAGATCAAGATAAAAGTTTTGGCCTGACAATGGATAAGCTCACAATGCAAAAGTGAATGTGGAATGGCTTGAACAACAAAATATTCCATTTGTACCAAAAAGTCTGTTTGAAAAAGATGT
>JANSTT010019180.1:2500-12029 GCA_026745375.1 Platyura marginata | reverse complement strand
ATATATATAGAAAAGTACCGCCAAATTACCACTCTATAATCACAATGCACAGAGTTTGATAAACATTTTAACACCAAATACAAATATTTTATAATGAAAACCAAATAATATCTCATGCCGAGATTAATATGAGCAAATAGCTTGGGTAAAGTCATAGAAAGGAGACAAACTACATATGTATGTATATCTACATATTACAGTAGAACCTCGATTATCCGAGTTTCTGTATTAACCGAGGTGAATTTTTTAACAACTTTTGTGTTCGAATGAACCGAAAGAAAACAAAACAAGTAGCTTGCCGTGCACATCCTGAAAACATATCCGCTCCTTACCCATTCGCAATTGTATGGGCGACGTATAGCGGACGGGTTGTATAATAAAGGACGAAGCCTCTTCTTTACACACTCAGGTCCTCACCGCAAAAATGGGAAGCAATAAAACGATTAGTTGGAGGTGAGTGAGTCAGTAAGAAAAATAGCAAGTGATTTGCACCGTGGTTTTTTCATAGTCTACCGTATTATCCGAGTATTTGGTTATCCTAGGGTCTACCCGGTCCGAATTATCTCGGATAATCGAGATTCTACTGTGTATGTATGTTTGGATATGTACAAAACGAATATTATGAATATGTTCTAGAAAATGCCTATTTAAATAGCCAGGAATGTTTAATAATCAGTCTATATGGTAGAATTTTGATATTTCCATTGGATGTGAAAGCTCACTATACCTACATATATATATATGTACATATGTACATATATCGTACACATACACGCCACATACATAGTTACGATATACCACAGAAAATGTTCGGATATATATGATACATATGAAAGCTTTTATGTGAGCTATTTTCTGGGAATTGGGATTCGGATTGGGATAGAGAGGGTATCCAAAAGTACTGCTGCGAGTTTGTTTATTCATGATTAGGTTTTGTTTATACTATGTATGCGTATACTATATACCTACTATATACATTATATAGATAGAGAATATTTACATAATATATAGACATATACAATATACATATATACATATATATATATACAAAAGCTAACATTTAATTATGTTTTCTATAGATAAGGCAAAAATATGACACATTCCGTATGCGTTTGCAAAACTCACCAATTTTCAATTGATGTTTACATAGCGATAAAAGCTTTAAAGTTGGTTTAACGAGGATTTGGGTAAATATTTTTAGCAAAAACAAAATACAAAATGTACTTTTCTGGTATTTACAAGTATAGTGGAAGTGGCTTTTTCAACCTCATTTTAAATATAATTTAATTTCAAATTAGCGTTAAATTGAATGATTTCAAAAAATGTATTTAATCAAAAAAAAGATTTCAATACACAATTTAATTACACTAGACCACCGATAGCCATCACAATTTCGGCACCATAATTAATTTTTACTACAATTTTATTTTCCCCCAACAACTACATACATATACGAATTAAAATTTTGTTTTCGATATACATTATGTATTAGTATTAGTAAAAGATACTTTTAGTCCTTTCGTGCATGTTATTTTTCCTTTTGCAATGACATTTTCGTCATAGAAATGCCGGATAGAAATTTCCAGTTTGTATAAAATGCAAAAAAAAAAAATCCAATTTGAAGTAATTTTTATAGAGGTTCAGAAGAAAAATTAATTTTATGTCTTTGCATTAAAAAAATGAAAATATATATTGGTCAAAGTGTTGGGATTAAATATTAAAATAACAAAAGAGAGTGAAATAGTTTGTTTTATTTTCATTTTACAACAAAACAGACCGATAAGCCGGACAATTATTAAAGATATCACAAGGAATAAAACGGTCAACTCTTCCAAACTGAAAATGTCCGCTAAAATTATTTTTTTATTGGAAATGAAATCCAATATACATACATACATACATTATGTACATTTGGTTTTGACAGTTGGATCTTGACAGCTGGATTTTTTTTAAATTTTTATATTTTAACTAATTTTCTGGTTATTTTATTAGTGTATTGTACATTTCTTTAAAAATTATTTTCTTTTTTTTTAGCGACACTACTCACCATTTTTCAAAATAGTTAATTGAGCAAAATTTTACCGGTTTAAGAATAACTGAGCAGGACTTTTCTTAACCAAAAAAACAACAAACAGCACTAAATAAATTCAGAAGTTCCTTATTAAATTTTTGAATCCGGGAAACAGGCGAACAAGAAAAATTAGCACATTGAAAAAAAAACAAATAAGTTCGCTTACCAGAACTTTCTAAAAACTATTAAATCCCAAATGACCTTTTGCCTAATAAAAACTCCACTACTTCCGAATTGTCTATTGCGACCATCACAGAATCACCCCCGCTGCAGAGTCGGCGAACGCTTCTAAAGCTCTTGATTGTGTTTGTGGTAAAGTGGTTTTTAACCCTTTTCCCTTGTAAAAGTGCATGTCAGTTCGATGTGGTTCGTTTGTATGTAAATGTTTACTTTTCTTTTGAGTTTCTGGTAAGCTTTAACCCTTACATCAAATAATTGATTTAGATTTACGTTTATATTTACATTTATGTTTAATGTTTCAAATTTATGTAACAATATAATTTATGCGTCATGTATTTGGAGTAAAATTAATTTTAAAGACTTGCAAACCTTTTAAATGTCATTATTAGGATTTTTTTAAAAAAAACGGTCCACTTTTGAAGAAAACGACTATGAATAAACCAAAATCCAATCGATTAAATAACTAAAACATGCATAATAATGGCAAATTATACGCACAGACACCTTTCATATGTTTTTAATGGATTTCAATGTGGATAGCATTTTGGAAATATTTACATATAATTTACCTACCAGTAAATATTTGTGGGACACCCGGATGTACAGAATTATTTTTAGTGTGTATGTACTGTACACGCGTAGGTCTGTAGACACAATGTACAAATCGGGAATATTCTAAATAAAAAAACCTATCTTTATTTGAATCAATTTCTTCGGAAACTAAGTTTATTTATATTTTTTTTTCCTTTTCTACGATTTGTTGTAACGATATACATATATATGTATATAGATATACTACAACACATTAAGACATATAAACCAAAATAACATTTTACTTCTATATCTATATTATTCTTCAAATTGATCTAATAAAATCTTTAGTGAAATTTGATTGTTATTTCAGAAATAACTTCTAATATTATGTGCATAAATCCATTTGGACTGATTAAATAATTTCATTGTATCATTATATAGATCAGTGGTTTCAAATCGACGAATTAAGTTTTTCAACAAAATACAAAAATACAAAATCCACAAAAAAAAAAAAAAAAAAAACCCCAGCACCGAACAGCCCCACTCTTAACAACATTTTGTGTTTTACTGTTATCCTTTAAACAGATGGATTGTCTAATTTTGTGTAGAGAATTTTGACTGGATAAAGATTAGGTATGACCGGAGAAGTGGTACCGGAGAATAATAGAAACCTTTTTTTGGGCAACACTGAAATTAGTCTAGTTATAGACATTTTCGATGTAGGTAATTGATTATGATTACATTATTATTTCCTTAATATCATTATTTATGTTCGACCATATACATATATGTACATGTACAGATGCCACATGATAACAGTACCATTCTGGAGCCGTAAAATAAATGCCATATGTCGTTTTGTCACATCTATATATACGATATATACGAGAGTATTATAAACCAAATAAACTATTCCCATGGATGGCCGGTCCCCATTGCAAAAATAATAATGACACTAATCCCCATATTATATATAAATTATATGAGGGCAACAGTTACGAATATGTGTAGCGTTCAAATAACAAATTAGGTAAATATTACTATAATTTTCTCTATTCATAGTAACCTTATTTTCGTATGTACGGACGAATAACCGCATAATGAGGTACAAATTTGTTCAAACTGGTAACCAGGAAACTGAGGTTTTAATTTGTGCCGTAACATTGAATATTGCAAGGAAGGTGTACTGTATCATCTAATATAAGGTATACGAGTATACGAGTATACGGGTTTTTGTTTTTGTAATGTAATAGGTACATACATACATGAAATGTGGGTAATATGTCCTTTTCAATTTGAAGTTTGTAAAACCGCAAATTTTTCCGCATAAAAAGAGCATCCCCTTCTTTGATTCATTAAAATGTTCGTACCTACATACTTTTTAATGGCCATAAACGGTGTAAATTTGTATGGAAATATAGAACAAACGTAAATGTCGACATAAAATTAAACGAATAAATAATAAAAAAAAAATAAAAAAAAAATATTTAATTTACGTATCATAAATTTCAAGTTAAAAATTAATTTAATTTTCAACGTTTTAAAATAAATATCGTTATTCGAACGCCTTCGAAGTAGGTATAATCGGTTAAAATAAAATGGTCGAATAGAGTCCCTCAGGATATATTTTTTTGACTAATTAGAGATAGCATTTTCAAATGTTATAGAGTTTTAGTAGAGTTATAATTCGTTTATATATGAATATTTTCTAAATCTGACTTTAATGTCATTTTTGACAATTAGACTATTTTTTTTCTCTAACACATCAGCAAATTTTGATTAAAAAATTCAAAAAGGTACTTTTTTAAAAAACTTTACATTTTTTTCTTTTAATTTTCTATTAGTATGAGCTATCGATAGAACATCAAATCAAAGTTCTATACGAAATTTCTGCCAAATGGGAGAGATACAATTTCAAAAATGGCCAAAATTTGCTAATTTTCAGCCTTTTTGAGTCTATATCAAAAAATCTACCGAACATTACAAGTCGATTGACATAAATGTCAAAATAAACAGGTTATATGTAAAAAGTTTCATCTTTTATCATAATTTATTCTACTCCCTTAACACAAAGCTTAAATAATTTACAAATAAAATTTATAATCAAAAGCGCGTTTACACGGATTTATCTAAAGAAATTATGGCACTTCCTGTGTTCCGTTGTAATGCCACACTTATGTTTTTTTGCCGAAAATTCACTCTGAACCCCATCTCCGTTTCAGTGTTTTTTTTTTCTTTTTTGGTTCTTTCAACCCAATGCTGGATTTCCCAACAGCATCAGCAAAAAAACAAAAAAAAAACACGTGCATAATCTCTTCCATAATTTAGGTGAATATATGTATATGTGCTTTTACCTCACTCTGTATTTTGTTTACCCTATGTAGGTACCTACTTATATTTTCAGGCAATTATCATTATAGGATCATTTGTTATTTCCCTTTTGGAGTGAACAATGTATTGTTTACCTTTAAGGAAAGCGCCCCAGCTAATGCCATTTATTATTAATTGCACTAAAAGTTTACTTTGAAAAGTCTTTGCCCCCAGTAACGTAAATATAAAATATACTTAGTTGCATTGGCAGGCATAAGTAAGTATCTTGGTATATAGTATATAGTCACACTGCAAAGACATACTAAACTATGTATACGAAAATGGCGCAGTTGTTCCAACCTGACACAAAACAAACAATTTTCTTATAAAAAATAAATAAATAAATAAACTTGGAAAGCCAGTATAAGATGTATGCCGTCAGTAGTTAGCTTATGTTCTATGTTAGGTATACATAGGTACCTATGATGGCATAAAAGCGAGCAGCAATGCCAAAACCTAAGATCTTCACCAATTTATTATTATTGTACTCGTAATGTACATCAAAAAATTGATTAAAAACTTTTTTAATTACCGTGCACCAGGTGTATAAATTTATACAATATGAGGGGAGTGGAGGGTGGGTCGTGGGTGGGAGGGTAGGTGGGACGGCGAGATATGTAATGTAATATTCTCCGGTTCATATTAGAAATTTTCGCGTATAATGTCTTCAAAAGTAGCTATACATACATACATACATACATACATACATATTAGATAAATGGGTACATAGGTACATAGAGTTCGGTATAGACATTAACATGCGTCGGAAATGGTTTATTATTAAGTAGCGCATAAACCCAAAAATACACCCAACACTCTCTGTACCTCTTATTCGGGTGTACACACATGTGTTTATTGGGTTATTTAAGAATAACTCTTAAGACGTGTGTACGAAACCTATCCGGGCATACAAAATTTTAGCAACATTTTATGTCTCTCAAAGCACTAAACACCGCCATATGTATATTTGAGGTAGCATATATTTTAGCGTATACACAAAGCTGATTAATAGTTAATATCTACAACGGAACTATATTATGATGTTGATGTCGGAATTAGAGTTTGGGAAGCTATTCAAATATACACCCAAATGGAATAACCGAGCGTTAATCATATGTTATTTGAATTTTCTCTACACAAGACGATCGTAAAATATGAAAATTTATAGTTGAACGATGGCAATACTTTTTATGGTTTACCCTATAATGTATTTACCTCACGTTTAAATGAAGGATATCACTCGTATTTTATTGAAAGATTTAATTCTAAAACCGACTAATGTAGCTGGAATATGTATATGGAACTTTTGTAATCATTTGCAAATGGGATACAGTGGCATTACTTAGCTTTTTCCCAAGAGAGAGAGAGAGGTATTATTTTGAAATTAAATTATTTGTAATTCTGGATTGAGAACTTTGTTCAATGGTCATCATAGTATTTCAGACGTAATATTTAATTAATTATATAATAGTTTTAAAATACACCCATCCCTCGATTTGTACGGCACTTGCATTACACGATTTTCAAATTAAAACAAAAAATATTTAGTGTTTTATTTTGATTATATATTTTGTTTTATGTATTTACGGACGCACCCATTTCAATCGATTACTTTGCATTAAATGCACTCATTTCACAAACTAACGTACCCTTTGACGTTTACCATTGAGGGTATTTCTAATAAGAAATATATTTTATAACATTTTATTATATATTATAGTGTGACTTGGCATTCAGCGGAAACAATCTTCATTTTCCATACAATACTCGTCTCATTTTACACGGTTATTATGAACGTATCTACGAATTTTCTTTATATTCTTTGATTCGATTTACACGGCTTAGAATTTAATTCCAATCCTCATTATTTACATGCAATCTTTGTTTCGTTTTATACGGTTTCGATTAGCATGATTTTCTGTGGAACGTGTATCTACCGTGCAAATTGAGAGATGGGTGTAGATGTAAAAAGTGACCAACAAACGTTAAACGAACATTTTGGTATTCAACTATACTAAGTAGTGGTAATACATTTTAAAACTATAAGTAACAGCAACGATGTAATTAAAAATAAATAAAACTCTGAGGTTGACGACCGAATCTTTCCAAGTTTACTTTTTTGGCATCCGAGTGAAACACGTTAATTAAATTTTGGTAAAATCGGCTCTTCTTACTAAAACGTAAATCGGGTGTATTCATTTTTACAGAAAATGTCCCTTGTTTTTTCTAACCATTCTATAATAAGTAGGAAAACGAAATTTAATTCTGATCATTATAAATATGAATGAAAATGCTTTAAAAAATATTTAATAGAATACTACTGCAGACAGATAGATATACATATAAACCTTATAACCATATCTAACTAGATTCAGTTTCCAAGCTCGAATTGAAAATCACCTTTTCTGAAAAAAAAAAAAGGATAAAGGAAAAATAAGGAAAAGTTTTTAGTAAAATCAACAAAAGTAATACGACCCTTATTATAAATAAGCTGCAAATTCAAAAATACGTTATATACATCCATTATATACCTCCTATGTATACATAAAAGTTAAATTCCAACTGAACGATTTTAAGTGAATAATTGTTATAGATTTCTGGATTATATTTAATTCAATTTTTCAATTTAAATTATACCACAACAAACAAACATCATCGGGAAAATGTGAAATGTGAATTATTTTTCAATTAACATAACACCATGGTAAATCCTTAGCGGATCATGTTATTTATATGTAAGGCTGATCATCATCACGTGCCCACTTTGGACGCTATATTGACTATAGATAGACGAAAAGCAATTGATGATATAAAAAATAAAATAAAAATATTTTTAAAAAATTTTCCATAGATGAAAAGTGAAATGAAAAAAAAAAAAAAAAAAAAAATTGAATTTATGCTTTCATTGAGTCAGAAAACTTTATCTTTCAAACCATATAGGTAATATCTTTTTTCGTTACATAATATACATACATACATATGCTTAAATGTAACATAAGTCTTGACATGAAAATGCTTTAGCAAAAATGTTACTTTACTTCAATGTGAAGTGGCTAAGAAAATGTTTTTCTAAGATAGATAAAAGATAAACATACACACATCACACATATTGTATAAATTCTCAATTCTAAAAATATTCACACACACAAAAAAAAAAAATCTATTCAAAGTGCTCAACTTAAGATTTTTATACTTTGAATCCCAAAACAATTGATGTATGTATGTATTTATTGTTTACTCATATTTATGTAGGTATAGGTAGAGCACAATTTATGTTTAGTTTTAAAGAGCTCCGGGTTTTTTTTTCGATCGAATTTGTCCACACATATATTTTTATAGCTGCATAGGTGCGAAAATTTACCGAAAGGTTAAAGGATATTGTAGTCCTTGATTTGTAATGCCACTTAAGTATAGAGAAAATTGTAGAACGATTGTTTAGAAAATTTTTGTGTTCAAATACAGTTGGCATCAATCTACATTTGTCGATGTGAGAAATTAGAGTCTAGGTCTATCCAATTTTCGCCGTCTAAGTCTGATTAGATCTAAGTTAGGTGTGCCATTATAATTGTTACCATATTCGGTTGAAAAACTATATTGTACAGATATTCTATTATTTTTTATGTGTTGGGATTCTGATCGTATATCGACGTTCGGATAAAATTGCCGAATAAGTGTATTGTTGTGTTAGTGCGATCTTCGGTGTCACCTAATCTTAATCTTAAGCATAATTTTATAAAAAAATTGAGAAAACTTACATTTATTTGGGTTTCCATATTGAGTTCATTGACTTTTAAAATAGTTTGGAAAACACAAGTGTATTACAAAAACTATCGATCAACGGAAAATAGCTGCCGCTGACGACAAGTCGATAAACTTTTTTTACTTAAAAAGGCAATTCAGCACATCAGCAAGTTTATTTTGAAAGGTCTGTGTCACTGCTAGATATAAAAAGTTCATTGCGAAATTCATTCCGAAAATTGACATTTGCACAAATACTCTCTCACAAATCCATACACAGTATATGGTCTGTCAGTTCATCGATGGCGAAATAGTTCACGATCAAAATCACAATACAGAATTCATTTTAAATCGGACAGGTAACTTTTTTCTTAAAGAATAGTATAGATAACTGAAGAGGCTTAAAAATTACTTACGGTAAGAACATGTTCGTAAAATTTGGATTGTCTTTTTTAATCTCAATATACAATATATAAACTAGAAACGTTATCAGTTTTAATCTTAAGATTAGGTACGCCTTCTTGTTTAAATTAAAAAAAAAAAAATTGCTAACAGCTAAGATTTATTACATTAACTTATACCTTAAAGTTCATCAAACTTGATGCCCTTCTAAAGGGCATCATTTTTAAAATCTAA
>JANSTT010019179.1:0-12030 GCA_026745375.1 Platyura marginata | reverse complement strand
ATACAGTTTTGTCAATGAACCAAATACAGTAGGATCTTACCAAAGAAAATGAAACTCCACTATGTATGTATAAAATGCAACAAATCTGTTTGGAACTATAGAAAAAAAAAAACCCCCCACTTCTCCCATAAATTAATTTTTACTCTTATGTAAGTATAGGTGTATATATACTAAGTGTATCTAGACACAAGATCGATACGAAACTATGTAATATTTATTGATTGAATAAAATATTTTTGGTTTGTGTGTACGGCGGAATGGTGTCGTTCTGTTCACCTTCACAAAATTCTCACAAAATCAACATTTTGCGCTTAATATTATTATTATTATTATTATTATTATTATTATTATTATTATGATCGTTCGGTGTATGTGTGCGCACGCGCGCGCACGCCAGATCACCCACAAATAAAAAAAAATAAAAAAATTGCAATAAATCAATAATTTTATCGAATTCCTTTTTGCATATTTTCTAGTACATATGCACCTAGTATAATAAATACGACGTGTTGTCGAACTTGTGGGTTTTTGTATAATTGTACAAGTTTTCGAGAAAAAAAACCGGGTGGCACTGATCTTTAAGTTATTAAAAAAGAGGTAAACGCATAATCGTCGTCCGCGCTGTAGTTTATGTTTATTATTATGCAGAGCCGATTCTATCATATGTGCAAGGTGTACAACGTACACGGGTGGCCAAAATCATCATAACATCTATATTACTTTTACTTTTACTTTTACTGAAAACTTAAATTATATTTTTAGTTGTTATATTAAGCAGTAACGTAGCGTGGATTTTATTTTTGCCTTAAACTATGTAGCTCTGATATTCCTAGTATAATCCGACATAACTCCCTTAATTGTTGAAATATTTTTATAAAAATAATCAAATTCTAAGGAAAATTTGTTTTCTTATCTTTTTTGCCTAATAAATTTTTTTCGGTTTTCTAACAAAATATTAAGAAAATCATGAAAATATGAAACTTAAAACTGGGTATTTTGGGTAAGTTTAGTTTTGGATTGTATATTTTGATGATTTTTTCGACATTTTGTTAGAAAACCGAAAAAAATTTATTCGGCAAAAAAGATTGGAAATAAAATTATACTTAAAATGTGAACATCTTTATCAAAATATTTTAAGAATTAATGGAGTTTGGCGGAAACTGAAACAGTAAGAATTTCAAAAATACTTCGTATATATGCAAAAATAAAATCCATTTATTTAATGGTCCAATCATCACGGGACTATTTAAAAAAAGCTTCCACTTTTCTATTACATATATTGTTCTGTATGTTCTGTTTGAATCTTTTCTCATTTGTGATCGAATTCACTTCATTGCTGTGTTTTTACCCACGATCATCTACATATGATCATTAACAACAATCACACAAATGTTTGTGCAAATAAACCTACAATCCAAAAATCTTATGTCATAATTAATTTAACTGGGATGACGTTTAAACAGAGCTTATTACAATAATAATGATGTCATTCAACAGAAGAAAAAAAACAGTTCGGTTGTAGGTAGGCAAACAAAAAAAAAGAAAAAAGGCTGCTAATTAATCGGCAAAGCTTCCAAATCAATGTGATCTATGTGAAGTTTAATCATTTAGCCAAAAACCAAAACACATTTACCGACTTTGCCACTTGTCCACACTTGGTTCCACTGATGTACCTGCAGCTAAAAATTGATGATAACGCCATGGTAACGATATGGTTTAGAAATTGAGACGTTCCCCTTGAAAACGATAGTCGTTTGGGCGTTAAATTAAATACAATTTCTGTAGGCGCTTCCAACTACAACAATTATTCGGTGAAAAATACACAAATATGCGTCTTATTATTTTAGAGAGTAACACAACACATCGCCCCTCCCCCCTCTATATTGGTCAATTAGAGGAAATGTTTAATTTGTCATTGTCTCAAATTTTGCCAATAACGATGTTTTTTTTTTTCTATCGAGCACACATTTTGTGTAAAACCACCCCAAGATCCACCATATAACCCTCCCATATAGAAAATAATTCTAACCCACACATTCCCCCCCCCCTCTTCAACAAAACAATATAATAGAACAGTGAAGGCTTTTATGGATATATTACACAGTAGAATCAGGATCAGAATGAAAAATTATCCGCCGGGTCCTGTGGGGTAGTAGGGGGGCAGGGGAGTGGGAGTGGGTAGAACTGTTGCAAGGTCTCTGAACGGTAAAATTACTATAAATGGAGAAATGGTTTGGTTTGTTGTTCAACAATGTAGGAAAAGGGATATTTTTCGAATCTTCGAGGAAGGGGGGGGGTGGTGGTGTTGTATAGAATTTTGGTTTCTTTTGACGGAACATTGAGGAGAGGTTTTTTTTTTTTTGTTTTGGTGCTACAATATATAATAAGTAAACGGTACGGCTTAGTTTATGCGTGTACATCCGCACACCTATAATCAGTAATGTTGTCGTTGTTATTGTTGTTGTTGTTGTTGTTGTTGTTGTTGTTATTGTTAATGTTGTTCTATTCATCGGTTATTAATCATGATTATAGGTATATTACAAACCACGTATAAATATCATATAGAACGTAAAGATTAATATTGCGGCAAAACATGTTTTTCTTGAATGTAATGTTATTCTTTCGATAAATCTGTGTATATCTTACCCACACACAGCTGTGATAAATAAACTTAATTTTGTATATATATATATATATAAGTACCTAGATACTTCTTATTATAAGAATACATATACAGGCAGGTGCTATAAAAGAGAGGCAGAGATTTCTTTTCTTAATTAAAAAAAAAAAACAAGGAAAAAAAACAAATGAATTACCATTTAGAGACGTTGTTGATATAAAGGATGAATTATGGTCTCCAATCCAATGGTTGATTTTATGTTGAATGTTCCCCAAAAACTGCTCGCCTCTGCTCTGCTCTGTTGACACGCACAACAACAACAACAACAACAACAACAACAACAACGGATTTTGATGCTGCAAGATATTTTATAATTTATCTATTATTAATTAACCAAAATAATCTCTTCTGTGGCACTCTTTAACGGGCATCATTGACAAAAAGAACAAAAAGAAAAAATATCAATCGCTAGAAGAAGAAAAGCAACCAAAAAAAAAAAAAAAAACAAATCTCACTTCATTTGAACGACATCCAATAATGAAAACCGAAATTATCGATGACAAAAAAACCAAAAAAAAAAAAAAAAACAAAAAAAAAAAAAAACAAAAACAAAAACTCACGATTCAAAAGACAATCACTTAATCAATAGGAAGGATGAAGTAGGTGCAAGACCCTAACACTTTAACGTGTTGTTAAACAGTGGCAGTGGTTAATCTTTGGCACTTCGTTTTTCATTCCCGCAAACGTTCGTGCCGCCGCCGCGCACATTTTCAGTCCGCACATATAGTATTTAATAAATAATACATTTCTATGTATGTATATATAAAAAAAAAGACAATATACACACATACACACACGCACACACACCGTAAAGGTGAAGCGTAGTTTGTCGATATACTCTCATTAGTGGATTAGTCAAACAGGTAATGAGCATTTTCGCCCACAGTTTTTTTGTTTTTTGTTTTTTGTTTTTTTTTTTTTGCTTCCACTGTATTTACACGTTTAATTCCAACTCATCAAATATGTACACAGTAAAAACTGCCTGCGCCGTTAACTCTGTGAAAGACGAAAACCTGCATTTAGGGGACCTTTTTCTTAGGGGGGGGGGGGAGGATGTGTATGATTGTTGATTTTTCCAATATTCAATGCAAACCCCGTGTGTAAAACGGAAAATACCTTAAAACGGAAACGGACAGATTTTATGGCATACAGTACGTGGCCAGAGAATTGGACGCACTCTTCATAAATGGTGAGTGCGTGCAATTCATTGATATTGTATTTTAATGATAGTAAAGAGTAAAACTATATTAATTTGGAAACTGTTTTTGTTTTTGTTTAATATTTTGACGTTTGATTCTTTACTGGGTTCCATAATTTTACATCCGAGTTTTTTTTTGCTGGGTACATTTTAATCATATTTGAATACGAATTTTTTACTGGGTCTATTTTTATCATATTAAATGTGATTTTTTGGCTGGGGTAAATTCAAATGTCATTGTTTTACGCGGTACTCGATTTACGTGGTTTAGACGCACTCATTTAGTACATATCTGCATAGTGCTGCAAAGTTGAAGTGAGAAAAACGAAAAAGTCATTTCATTTATAGAGAACGGAAAAAAGCGACACCCGGGGCATTCATTTTTAATGTACATCGGGCAATAAAAATGGCCTCACATAGTTTTTGTACGTAGACAACAGCTGCCCCATTGAGCATTACAGAGCAAAATCAAAATGGCGACATTATATTTTTGATTGTTAAAGAGTACTTCCCCCACTACAATAAACTAAAAGAGAGAGGGAGAGAGAGGCGATACACATGTCTCCGCGACCGCCATACGAAGCATTTGTCTTTGCCATTTCGTATTTTTTTTTTATTGGTTTGGCCTCCCCCCCCCCATTTAATCAAATTTACTAAACCATAGCACACAGTAGCGTGTTTCTTACAACGGTTTGGTGGATCGTATCGTCTACCTTTGGTTTGGTCAATCTAACGCCTGTTCGCTCGCCCGCCCGCCACCGTACCGTCTAATCTAAAAGAACCAAAAATAAAAATCCATCATCAGACTTTTAACAATTCATCCATAAGAATAATAAAATTTAATAATAAATGAAATAGCGAGTGCTGTCTGCTGTAAGTGTGTGTGTGTGTGTGTGAGTGTGTGTGTTGTTCGTATGTGCCGTTGAGCTCTAGAGCTGCTGCTGCTTCTTGCTGCTGCTGTTGCTGGCTGCTCTGTGCTTGTGCTGTGTGTGGAGTGGAGATCATCTCATTTCTAGAATGGCCGTCATCGAGACTGGTCCATTTAACGACGTCGTAGTTATTGTTTGGACATAGTTCGAGATTTTGACAAATTTTTTGTTTATTTTTTAATTTATTTTTTTAATTTTTTTTTTTTTTTTTTGGGATATTCGAATAGTTTAAGGACCACTGAATTGTGTGTCGTCCCATTGTGATATTCTCACTAAAGTTCGATGATGGGGGCGATTTGTATTATTTTTTTTTTGAAGTGGAATAATGAAGTGAGTTCATAATCTATTTCTCTCTCTATTTTTCTGTTGTGTGTGGTGGCAAGACACAAAAATAAGAAGAAAACTAAAACAAAAAAAAAAAACAAAAAAAAAATCAAATTTTTGGAAGTGAACAGTGAATTCTTGTTGTATGAGAATTGTGGGTGAGATCAAACAAATATTTGGTTTCTTTGTTTGTTGAATATCCGGATGGAATTTTGGTGGCAACAAAAAATCTGCCATAACTGCACAATCATCGATAATCAACACCTGTAGGAGAGAGGAACGAGACGTACAATTTCTTTTAGCATAAACAGGATCTATGAAATAAGAGAAGATTCGCATTTTATTGTTGTCAACAAAATATTGGTCAGCACCACACATAGTCGCCCCTCTACCTCCCTCCGCCCTGGGACAACAGAAGAAAAAGGTAAATTTATGGAAAATCGATTATTTTCTCTTTGTTGATATTTTGTTCGTATTCTGGATGATTGGAGTTGTACATCGATAATGTACTAACCTCACACCTACCCCCCCTCGTTATTTTTCGATCAAATATTGTTGTCATATATCACAATGACACCAGCTTCTAATGCAATAGAGAAACTCTTACTTTCATTCTGTATGTAGATGGTTCACATGGACACATTTATCATCATCAGGGGTAATGTTCCCTTGTTTCCTGTTCCCATATACAATGAAGGAACAAATCCAAGCTATATCCAAATCAAATTACAACGAAACAATATGTGGGGAAGGACTTGGCTTGGTTGAACGACAACACCAACAACAGCCAGAAAGATAGATGAGATAGACGGAAGTTTAGTTGTTTTTCCCGAACTCAGTTCCGAATCGATTATTTTCCATAGAGTTTAAGAGACACTAAAGTAATTCTTGGACCATGTACCAAATAATTCGATGTTATTTCGATGAAGTGACTGAAGTGTAGTGCTGTAGAGGAAACTAAACAGAAACTGAACTCCCCACCCCCACCCCCTCCACACAATGTACATATTATCCGTACAATTCAATGGGAAGCGTTAATTTATTTGTTGACCTTGTCATATCATAGCATCTTTTTTCTATTGAAACCAAACACAGGTGCGTATCACGTCACGTCACCTCACGTCACCTTACTTCAAGATGCAATTAGTCAATTAAATTGGAATGTGTCCATCAAGTAACTGGTAATGGAATTGGAATTTATTAATTTTATAGATGACAAATCACACTCTGACTCTGACATCATCCACTTGGGCTGTATTGTTGTTGTAATTGGGCGCATAGGAAAAATCCTTCAACCCCACCCCACTGATGTGAGTGTTGAGGTGTATTTCTGTCATATTTGTTGTCACAATTTGATGATGGCTAGATGAGACGAGACGATAGATATGGATGTGTATTATCACCATCTTAGACAACACCACCCCCTCTCCTCCCCTCTATCATATTTATTATGAACGATCACTCTGTACAAAGGTGTGGATAATCCCTAATCGCATCTCGTTTTCCGTTTCGGTTGTTCTGAGATTATAAACGTTTTTTTTTTAATGGATGACTAATCTTGACTATCTTTGTAGTTTACTTGATGCGACAATGGCAATTTTTATGGACTTAACCTTGACGAGATATCAAAGCGCACTGCGAGTTCATTTATCTTCTTTAAAAACATCAAGAGATTGTTGTTCGTTGTTGTTGTTGTTGTTGCTGCTGCTGCTGCTGCTGTTGTTGTTCTAGATCATGATTTCTTTACTCTTTTTGTTGTTGTTGTTGTTGTTGTTGTTGACATTTTATTAGACGCAATGCAGGTTAAATGTACAGATAGGGATAATCTCTTGTTGGTGATAAGATTATGACGCAAAATTCTCACGGCACTTTGAAGATAAAACCAGAATTCCATCTAAAATTAGATAAAAATGCGTTTTGTGTGGTGATTTCTATTTCACTTTCTCACCTCCTCCTACTCCTCCTTCTCCTCCTCCTCTCCATAGTGCAAATTTCCAAATTCGAGTCCATTTTTTGACGTTTCTTCTGTTAGTTGGATTACGGCACCCTTTTCCCTCTAATTAAACCATTTTGCACTCCTATCCTACTATCCCTAGCTTTTAACTGCCGCCGGATGATTAGAAAAAATTTGTCACACCGTGACCGTGTCAGATGCACTTTGTGCCCATCAACATTTCACTACTCTTCGCTCCGGCGAGAATTATACGAACTCTAGATCATTACCTAGGGTAGCTCAATAAAGATAGAAGATAGAAGAAGCGTGGGGAGGCACACAATAGATCTAAATACAGATCGAGGTGCATCGAACACCCCCGCCCCCACGCAATCAATCAATTATTATACGAACGGTCCACCGGTGCTGAGTATTTACAGAGGTGATGAAATGTGATCAAATTTGATTGTAACAAGAACAACAACAACAACAACAACAACAACAACGGCAACAACTAAACTTAATTTTGCATGGAAATATTGCGCACCAATTTGTGATGCATATTTGCAATGCTATTATTTTGAATGACCTCTGTGTTCCACAACCCCCCCCCCCACCCCTCCCGCTCCACTCGCCCATCTCCAAATTTATTTTATTTACTATTTACTCACATATTTCCATTATTGAGCTAAATTCCATTTCAGTGCCGCACGCTTCTTAATAGACTTTCGGAAAATTATCTAATCAAACACAACATTTTTTCGCATAATTGGACAGTGGTGTCGAAATTATTTTATTTATTGTTATTGTACTATAATGATGACAAGAACAACATGGTTATTACATTTTGGGGATAATGTATAGGAACAATCGTCGTATCTGTTCGTGTTTCCTGGTCTTAATTATTGGAGGACCTAATCCGGATTTAGAGTGTCATCAATAAATAATAAGAAAAGAATGGCGATTATGGTACACGAAAAAAAAAAAAAGAAAAAAGTTGAGATCTCCTCCACCTCACACTTTGACTTGGGGCCTATAATAAAATAAATGATCGGCACACCGGTTACTAAATCCGGTTACGAAATTAAATGCTCTCCCCACACTGGTCCACTCCTCCCTTTGCTTGTTACTGTCTCACGGGTTTATTTCGTGCATTGTTTTGATTTTCGTTTGATTTCTCTCTCTCTCTCTCTTTTTCTCTCTCTTTTTCTCTCTCTTTTTCTATCTGTATGGCTGTCCCCCATTAAATTATTTATAACAAACAAAATATGGTAATTTTGCAATCGAGATCAAGGTTCCCATAAGCGGCACGGCGAGCGTGGCTTGTGTCCAATTGCCTGCCAGCCCTCCCCCTCCTTCCTCTCTCCTCTATCGCCATCACACCATATCTACAATTGGTGAATTTGCAATTTGTCTTTGAAATTTAAGTGCATTACTTAAGTCGAATTTTAAGTATAGTACGCAATTTGATTTACATTTACGCCAATTGCACCATACAAATTTGTTCATAACTTAAAATAATAATAAGAAAGTATCTATTGGAAGATTGGGAGAGCGTCTCTCTAGAGCAGTTGTTCTTTCTCTCTCTCTCTCTCTCTCTCTCTCTCTCTGGTATCTCAGTCAGTTATGTATTTTATCGCGTCTACCGAATTTTCTATTGTAATGTACTAAGATATAGGCGAGGTTAGTTATTCATTGATGATGATGATGATGATGATGATGATGATGATGATGATGATGATAATTAAATCTTATGCAACAAGACGTCTTCTTTTTTTTATTATTATTGATAATTATAATTATTATTATTATTATTATTATTATTAGTCACATGTTTTGTGTTTTGTGCGTTTTTTTTTCTCTCTCTTAATATTTAATATGAAGCCACTTCCGGGTGTAACAAGATAACTGGTCTTGACCGGGGGCTATTGTACGTAAATAAAATTTTGATTTAAATTGCGCATTTTGAAAGTGGCCATGATTAGAGATGGAATTTGTAACTGGGTAATATTTACTTATTTACTGTAGCCCAACAACAACAACAAAAACAACAACAAAAACAAAAACAACAATATCGTTGTCGTGAAATTTTAAGTTCGAAATATTCGACCGACCAAATGGCTCCGTTGAACGTGTGGTTGTTGCCTTTGGAGCGGGAGAGGTGTCGGTTTTCAAGACCGACTAGGAGAGTGAAACATGATGTGTTTTTTTCTCTGGCATGTTGATGTGAATCTGAGGGGGGCCGGAGGTGATTGGATTGCACTTAAAAACAGTCTCTAAATAGTGGTCAATTATCTCAAGAATGGTTTTTTTTTTTCTTTTTTTGGTTGGTCTCTCTTGGTGGAAGCAAATCTATCACAATAATTTTTGTATAGATATTTTTCAAGGTTGCCTAATTTATGAATGCTAATTGCAAGCACAAATATACATTATGAATGTTAAGTGTACAAGTGAGTATGGTAAATTTGCACAATTTATGTGATTTTCTTTTCTTGTGAAATTCAAAAACTTCACACGCAAATATTTATTTGCTAATTTTTGAATTTGAAATCGCAATTAATCTGAATAGCACACATAATTATTCAAGCAAAGTTGCATTTTTTTTTTTTGCTATTTAAGTAAATACTATAAGTAGGTAGGTAGGTAGGTAGGTAGGTAGGTAGGTAGGTATATATACTAAGTTCCTAAGGTGTTGTATAAATAATCTATGCAAATATAAAACTGACCAAATTGCATAAAATCCCACAAATGGCCACTTTATTGACATTTTGATCGCTGATATTAAATAATATCCACAAAAAACCAGTCATGCAAATGTTTCCACCTTTTTTTTTTCTTCTTTTTTTCTTTTTTGTGTGTGTGCCATCTGAATGTGTGCCATAGTAAAATTATTTAAGAGTTTTTTTTCCGATCTTCTATTGACTCACTTTCCGATTATGTCACAATTCAAAAAAAAAAAAAAACAACACTAAAAATAGTTCAATCTTTGCAAATTTATATACTTCGGGTCCCTATCAGTGGCGAAGCGTGAGATTTATTGATTCCATCCATCATGTGACTATTTTTGAAGAAAAACTTACGTCAATTTTGAACTATCTTAATACTAAAGATATGATTTTGAAAATTTTTATATTTTAATATTATTTATTATAAATTTGCAGCATTTTTTGGCAAATAAATTTTTTGGCAAAAGTTAACCCTTTAAAGTCCAGACATTTTGAACATCAAAGGGTTAATCAAGAATTTTCAAAAAGCTGCTACTCACCGTTCTCAAAATTTAATTCTAAATACATTTGTAAATTTTTTTTAATTTTTAGAAAATGTTAACCCTTTAAGGTCCAAATTGTGCCTTTAAAGGGTTAACTTTTCAAAATATATTAATGCATCAAAAAACATAAAGAATAACTGCCTGAACAAACTTAGTTATATTTGAATTTTTTTTGGTTAACCCTTTCATGTTCAAAAGACCTTGGACCTTAAAGGGTTAACTTTTTGCAAAAATTTTATTTGGCAAAAAATGCTTAAAATTTAAAATAATATAGAAATACAAAAGTTTCAAAATGATGTTTGTTGTGTTTTTTTTGTTTTTTTTTTGTTTTTTCGTTTGGAGTGTTGGTTGTGTTTGCTGGTTTTGTTGTTGTTTATTTAGTGTGTTTGATATGCCATGTTGCTCTCCTTCTATTAGCATAAGCCATACTATTGTGGAAGCCTTTTTTTTTACGTTGCTACTTTATATAAATTATGAATATGTTTATAAGCCATTTGTTAGAATTTATCGAATATGTACAATTGTACAGTACAAATATTTGCATTTCTGTTGTTTTATTTGTTCGTCGTTAATGAAGAAAAAAAAATTTGTTTCTGTGCAAACATTTTGCTAAGTACTTTAGAGAATTTGTTGTGCGATTATTGTTAAAATTTGAAAAATAATTTTATTGAAATTTGCCGTAGAGGCAGGGGGGCATTGTAAATACAAAAAAAAAGTTTTTGTTTTTTTTTTTTGGGGTTGAATAAAGCCATTTTCTCACAATTTTCTTACATTGAAATTGTAAAAGGGGGGGGCGGAGGGTGGAATGGTTGGGCAGGCTATGGACGGGGTAGTTTAGTATGTTAGCTAATAAAATATCGAAAAAATAAAATCCACGCTACGTTTCTGCTTAATATAACAAGTGAAGTCTTCAAAAAATCGCTATGATAAAATAATAAAATTTAAGTTTTCAGTAATGTGCCGTACAAAAGAGTATTTCATAGTCGATAGAATAAAAATCACTGTGATTAGATTTTGGTCGCCCGTGTCCGCTGCACAGCACACCTTGTACATATAGAAGAACCGGCCCTGTATATAATGTAAATAATTTATGTTCGGCATGTACAACACACATCTCGCTCTTCCAAAACAGTTAGTTTCACATTTCAATTATTACATTGCCCTTCAAATTACATTATACAAAATGATTCCTAACCACCGACGGCCTTTTAATGAAGGTACATACAAATGCAAATGTACTTAAAATTGTACAAAATGCAATTTGTATGATCAAAATTTATAATAATTTAAAATAATAAAATGTGGTGTTGTTGTTGTTGTTGTTGTTGTTGTTGTTAATGCCGTAGATATGAACGTGCAATGATTTTTTAAAATGTAAAATAAAAAACCTAATCATGTACAGCTATTTTTATTGAATGTGTGGGAATTCCAAAAAAAAAAAAAAAAAAAACGACTGGAAACCATTGGAATTAATATAAAATGTTTTTTTTTTTTTAAATAAAAATGTTTGTACAGTAGAACCTCGAAAACTCGAACCCTGGAAAACTCGAAACCTCGAAAAGTTGAACACAATTAAATTTGTATATTACACAAATGAATTCTCTCTAAAAACCAATTTGTGCGAGTAACAATGTCTATTTATAGATATTTCAAATGGTATTTCTTTAAGTTTCTGTATTTGTGTGAAAAAATCTGCTG
>JANSTT010019178.1:0-12038 GCA_026745375.1 Platyura marginata | reverse complement strand
TTCATTCATAGACTAAAAAGTTCCACGAAATACCGTTATGGCGCTGCAATTAATTTTATGTCATTTCTAGGGTTTTTTCATTCAATCGTTCAATTACGACGCCATTTGGTTTTCTTATTTTAATGAAAAATTTAAGTTTCTGTTGATTGAAAGAATTGGACAAAGAAATGACAACAATGTGAAAGAAAATTGAGAAAAATGATAACAAAATGGTCACATTTGATAAATCACAGTCACATTTTTGTCAACCTTCGACAATTTATAAACATTGTGGTGGTTTGCAATTGTACAGTAAATCCTATCCTCAATTCATCCACCAGCACACTTATGTGACATACATACAAATATTATCAATCCATAGAATTTGTCAGAGTAAGGTTGTTCTTTAGAATTTAGACCATTCTTCACATTATTATAAGATCATTATTAAAGATGCTTAAATGCTTCTAGAAAATACAATTTACATCTTTCCTCATCTTATATTAGATATTAAGCCTATACCGAATATAATAGTTGTATTCCGTATATGAGTAGTTAATCTTCCTCATAATGATTATCAAATGTTACTTCCTCTTAACGCTTGACTACTTCTAAACTAATATGAAATCTCTACACAGACTACAAACTATGTCAATTTGACCTCATTTTTAATTTTCGTACTAACAACGACACGAATCTATTGACATTCTCAATTGGTTTCCCATTAACGATCAAAGTAAAAGACAATTTTGGATACATTGCAAATCATCTAATTCTTATCTTAAGTCTACTATAGTCAGTACATCGCAAAGCTATGATTTATCCGTTAAAGAAATTTTATTGTTATCCGCAATGCGTACATTTGATTTCAGTAGTGAATTGCCGCAAGGATATTCCTCAAAATTTTAATACTTCAAAATACATGGTCGTTTTTCGTTTATGGGATAGTTATTTGGTATAACTTTTGTATAATTTAATTGTTAGTGTGTATTTAGTTAAAGATTCTTCTTCGCATATCTTACGATTAGGCATGAAAGACCTGATGATTCATACTGTGACTCAAAGTGTGAAGAAGTTGAAGTTCAGTTTATAGATCATTGACATTTCTACAAGACATTTCAAAATCGAAAACCTCCACTAGTTAGTATATTGAAGGGCAAACTTCCGAAGAAGTTCGAGTCTTTAGGTCACTAGTTTTGTTGGACCCTTTAGACATCCTTTTTACATAAATATTAAGAAACCAACCTAGGCCTATGTTGTATAATAATCCTCCAGTTACATTTATCTCAATTGACATGACGCGCTCTTCTTTTGGTGAAAAATACTTGGTGTTCTTTTTACGGAAACCTTACAAATGCTCGCTATTTCACCGACATTTTTGAGATTTTTGCCATTATTAACTGTTTTTAGGTGCCATCAACCCGACCTAAGATTCAAATCAATATATCACAGAAAAACACTTTTTATGTTTTACCCCAGTCGGTCTTGAATCCAGGACGTTCCACTCCAAAGGCACCAACTCCATCCACTGAGTCATTTCGTCAGTAAACCTCCATTAAGAATTCATTCAAAAGTTCCGAAACAGTCGAGAAAATCTTCAATTTCACCAGCCGCATAAAACAATAGAATGATCCATACAGCATACCCCTCACCTAATAAATGTAGATGAAAATAGTGCACACTCACCACACAGCAGGTAGATACAATCCCAATATATATAAAAAAAATACTATTTTTTTTCTCCTATTCTTATCCATTAATAGAGATTTTTTGTTGTAGCCACAATTACCTTTTTACGTTCTGTTTTAATCTTTGTTTTGTCCTTTTTTTTATGGTGATGCTCCTCAAAACCACCCTTAATTATCATGTAGCATGAAAATTACTTGTATTATGTAGCCGAGCTCCAGTGCTCTATGTGTTACATAGTAGAAATTTCCTCATCTCTGGATATTTTTGACTATAATGATATATTATAGATATGTATATATATAGAGAGAGAAAGAGAGAGAGAGAGAGAGAGAGAGAGAGAGAGATGAGAGGTGGGTAGGTGTGCATGCGGTGTAGTGCTATATATACACAAAACAACCGTTTCAGAGTTCAGCTCATAAAGCAATTTTTATTTTATTTTATTTTATTTTTTTTTTTTTTTTTGTATTTTTGGGAATGAATAAGAGCATGTGATTATGTTCCCATGATGCTGAAAAAGTATCTGATGTTTTTGTGATTAGAATTGGGGTGTCATGTATATAAACTCTTTAGCTTGGGGAAGCTATAAGGTTGCCGGCAGCTAACCAAAGGTGAAGTTGAAAAATTGCCTCAGATTATATATGTTGATGTTGGTAATTAAATTAGGAGGGTAGAAAAAGCAATTAAGTAGATATTTTTGTATTTTTCCTTCTTTATTACATTTTTATTTTTATTTTTTATTTTACTTATATTAATTTGTAAGAGAATTGTTTTTGTTCTTTTGCCTTTGCTTGTCTGTCTGTCTGTTCTGTATAAAAAAAAGACAGATCTAAGTATAAAGAAAAAAAAGCTAAACTCTGAGTATATATATATATACATCTCGTTCAAGATAAAGTTGGTTAAACTTGGAACATTAATTAAATTGTATCGCATCATTATACGGAATTTTTTTATATATCATTAGGAGAGCGCGCAGTTTATCCAACCAAACCATTTAATAAATGGACTTTCTGGGTAGTTGGATACTACAAGAAACGTACCCAACCTAACTACAGCAATAAATTAAATTATTACCTGGATGTAGGCTTAGCGTTGGTATTTAATAAGAGGGGGCTGTTCCTAAGCCGCAACACGATATAAAGCTGGTTTTAAGCCAAAAAACAACAGTTGATGAGTGTTTTTATAATCTGCTACTCACTACTTTCTCCATACCAAAGAAATTCTAAAACCTAATAATTTATCTTATCATCAGTAGATCTTGGTTCAAAGAAACGCATTTTAGGAAAAACATATGAATACATCAACTCTTGTGTCTGTCTCATAATATATTGAAGAAGAAGAAATTGTTTATTCATTTAATTATGTTCCATCCAAACTCTCTGATGGAAAGATTCTTTTTGAAATTTAGCACTTGTTTAGCACAATGTTTGAGAAACCACTATTTTCATGCAAAATTGACTTTTATAGAGGTGTGAAAAGGGGCACTAGGATTTCAGCCTGTGTCCGTGAAAAAATCTTGAGAAAATTAAGAAAATATTTATTTTCTTTTTTTGACAACGTTTTTTTTTTTTTGTTAGACGAATTATCTTATTTTCCATCAAAATTAAACACTTTTATTCTGGTCTTTTAGTATTACATATTTTATATATTTCTAGAATCCCACATTTTTGCCATGTAGCTTCTTTCTATGATAATTAGCAGTAATTTAAAAAAAAAATCCCTCAAAGAATTAGCTGTCCAACTATTCCACTGAAAATCATGTAATGAGGCCATTTTCTAGTTCCTCAAATTGATCAAAATCATATAAAAATATGGCCATTTTCTAGCCCGTGTTGCTATTCCAGTTTCATGGCAAGGACATGTCGACGAACACGACATGCAAATCGTGTTGCAATATTTTTAAGAGCCGTATCGTGAATTATCGCCTTCGTGTGCAGCGGACAAAGGGCCTTAGCTTATCAAGAAAACAGCCCTATAAAGCACTTGCGTTTTCCTCAGTTCTTGTTTATGATTTCTACCGAGAGCAAGAGAGAGAATCTGTATTGTTTCATTGAAATAGCGGATAATAAAAAAAATTATGCTTTCCAAACTTTTAAATATTCAAAAAATCATAAAATTAAAAAGAAACAATTTTAAGTCTTTAGCTCACCTCCATTTAGTAGTCTATTCCATTCGTCCACCGGCAATGATCTGAAAAGATTCGCTTTCTTTATCGCTATTTATTTCCGACGCCGCTATTCTTCACATCTAGTAGATCTCTGACGTATATTCAATAGTTGCCCTCTAGATTCTGTCTAATTTAGTTTTCTCTGGAATTTGTTTTTGGTGGTAATATCTGCGTCGAGTAGAAGTAAATGACAAACTTAAAAGTTCGCCACTGGTAAACTAGAACTCGAATGTCCAATGGGAATTTTTGTTTAAAACGTCTTAGTCATTTTACCTACTTCCAGTTGTAAATTTGCACGCAATACATTTATTGTTGTTTTTTATTTATTTCAACTGTGTGTGACAGAAAGATTTATTTGGCTAGACCAAAAGTCTATACAGCCAGTACGATAAGCACTATTTGGGTACCTTGATAAATAACATAATCAATTTATCTCACCAAATCCAAGTATTCAATTCTTTCCGTAGTATTCGAAAAATCATAGCTGTCACTGTTTTTTTGCATTATGTTTTCTACTGAATTTAAAAAAAGGTTGTAATTTTTTAAAAAAAGTTTTAAATACAATTAAAAAGATCGGGTCTGAAAAGTATTCGGGTACTCGCGAAACCCAAAAGTATCAAACATTTTGATAAAATTAATCTTTTAGAGATAATACAAATCAGAAATCATCATATGAGATTTCTTGACTTTGGTTTTGGCGCAATTTTACTGTATCGGTTTTTTTTTTGTTAATGGAGAAAATAAAAGCTTTTATTGAAAAAATTACTAAACATAGCCGAACATCGACTTTATTAGGTGAACACACTCATTGTCAGCAATTAAGCAAATCCCAAAGACGTTTTGGGATTTGCTAAAGTGTCAAAGTGCAACTTTTTTTTTTGTGTCAGTTCGATGAAAGTTTGTTTTCCAGTCGTAAAAAATTCTATTTAAAACGCTTATTCAATATTGAAATACGTACATAAAATAATAAATAAATGGCGGCAGAGATAAAACCAGCCCCTCGTAGTGCAAACGATCGTTTTAGCACTACCAAAAAACCCGAACTCCTCAGCAAATTGGAAGGAAATAATGATGACGTTAATGCAGCGGTTTTAATTCCTGGCGAAGATGGTGTTATCAGTGTTTCAGATGATAAGTAATGCATTCCTGCACACAAGATTTTTTTTTATCTTTAATATGCAAATGAGCGTTTTTTTTCTTCTCTCGCCTCTCTATAGAACAATACGCGTTTGGTTGAAACGAGATTCTGGACAATATTGGCCCAGCATATGTCAGTACATGCCATCGGGATGTACATCAATCGATTATACTCCCGAAACGCGACAAGTGTTTATTGGTCAGGAAAATGGAACCGTATCACAATATACATTGTCGGATGATTGTAATCGTCTGTCATTGATTAGAGATTATTTGGCACATCAAGCACGGGTAACGGAAGTTGTTTTTGCCAAACACTCTGGTTGGATATTGTCCTGCGGTCGTGATAAATTATTTTCAATTCATTGTACTGAAACGTCTAAGCGACTAGGCGGTTATACATTCGAGGCATGGTGTACAGCATTGCAGTATCCTTTTGTTGTTGTTGTTGTATTTATTAATAAGCGTAGAAGAATTTTTTAAATTTAATTAAGTCGCAAATCAATAAGAAGAGAAAATTATTTTTTCTTTAACAAACAAACGTGCAGATATGATTCGCTAGCAAAATATGCCTTTATTGGTGACTACAGTGGACAAATCACAATGTTGCGTATTGATCAAACTGGTGCTACATTTGTTACAACATTTAAGGGTCATACAGGTAATACTTTTTGTCTATATTAGAATTAGAGTATGACCTCACATAAGATAAGATGATTCATTCATAATGACCTACCGTATATATTTCTTGAATCACCCTGTATTAAAACAAAACAATTAAATCGGTTAATCAAAGTTCAATTTATCAATTTCCAAACATAATCACTGTAATTGATCTAATACAGTTTTTATTTATTTTTTTTATGTAAATTTCATCAACTCACAAATCATCATCAAGTGTATAGCTAGCAGATAGTAAATAACAGTAATTGAGTCATTTTTTTTAAAACACCCATTATATTACTTATATTATCTACAATACAAACTCAAATCATAAATCCATTGTTTGTGCATTTACACTTTAAAAACATTATATTGACTTGTTGCTAATTAACGATAAATATTTTGTTTTGTTTTTATACAAAAATAAAATAAAAAAAATAATTTTTCATTAATATGTACTCGGATCGTGATGGAATTTTTATGAATAATGAACTAGAATAAGGCGATAAAAACATGTAGGTTATATCACATTGATCGATAAATATTTATCGAAAAAAATGTGGAACCACATCTACCGTATTGAATATTCATTTTTATTACCTTACCCAATTGAGCTTATTTTTTCAAGGAGGGGCACTGACAAACATTCCCGCATCTGAAGGCTAAATAAGTTCGCTTATCGATTATCGAATCTGTAATGCAAAAGTTTTAAGACTGTTTGGCTGTTCGGGATCAGCTTCACTCCAGTACATATCAACTGGATAGATGATTGTTTTATATTAGCGATTCTTCGTTGGCCACTTTAGCAATGCCCTTCGATAGAGGTCATTGAGATCATAGAAACATTTTTTTTTGGCATAAGTACGCTTGTGTCTGGATTTCTTTGTCAAGTTCGCAATTTTTTTTTTTACATTATCCTGGTCCTACAACCTGTCCAACGGAACCTATTCACCGCCAACAAGTTTCAGTTTCGTTACTTGGATCGCATTCAAATCTCTGGTTGTGGCATCTGAGTCTAGGCCTTCCAGCACGCCTAGTTTCAATTGGATTTGTCTTTAGCAGCCTTTTGGGTATACCGCCATCCGTTGCACATGTCCCAATCCCAACCATCTCAGTCGACCAACTTTAATGAAACGAATTATTAAGTTCGCAAGATACATTAAGTAAAATACAGGGGAAATAATGAAAGAACTGAAAATGTATTTAGAGCAGAGTCCACCAATTGATATTACCTGAACTTAAGACACCATCTGTTTCTGGAACAAATATCTCACTCATTATGCTGTAATTAGAATATAGACGTTCCGAAACTTTTAATTTTTATTGTATTAACACTGATGAAGAGAAAATAATCTCTATTGCAAATGAAGGCTTCTGGAATTTTCCAAAAAAAACCTGAGCCAGCTTTGAAAAAAACATTTGTTCTTAGTAATTATTAGATATTTTAGGAAAATCCAATGGGTTATGCGGAAATCGGAGCGCTATATACATATATACTAGACTGGAGGATTAAAGGCAACCATTTAGTCTATTATAGGATTCAAAGTCAGACCCAGAATACACAGTCAGTAAAAATATCTCTCGTACCATTAAAAATGAAGCGTTGGTACGATTCTGACCTAATGTCGATGTTTAATTTTGGCTGTAAAGTGAAATCGAACGCTCACGTTGATGTCAACTCTAAGAGGAAGTCAAATCACTAAGAAATGCTACGTCATTGTTGATTTGATGAGCTTTTATTGCAATCTTAACACCCTTTGGATAGTTTCCTTAATAAACCTTTTTGAGGATGGATCTCAATGTTTTTATTCATTCATTACTAGGCTGCAGTACATTAAAGTTGAAGACTACTTAAACCATAAATTTACATTGAACATCTGACAAAATATTATTAAAAATCATAATCTTCTTTAGGTTCAATCAGAGCCTTGAGTTGGGTGGCCGGTCCACAACTATTATTTAGCGGTTCATTTGATCAATCAGTCATTGTATGGGATGTTGGTGGTCGCCGTGGAACGGTTTATGAATTACAAGGGCACACGTAAATAAATAATAATATTATTTTTAAAAAAATGACTATTGCTAACCATTTGACTGATTTCTAATAGCAATAAAGTGTCAGCGCTGGGCTATGCTAATGCAACACAACAATTAATATCGGCCGGTGAAGATTCGGTACTTGTATTTTGGGAAATGAACGCAATGCGAAAGGAGATACCTGAATGGGTGGAATCGGATACGTGTCAATTGTGTACGAGACCATTTTTTTGGAATTTACGTGCCATGATGGATCAGCGACAAATAGGTTTAGGAATTATGATTAATATTTATTGTTGGTGAAATGGTAATTTTAATAATTTAATTGTAGGTATTAGACAACACCACTGCCGTAATTGTGGTAAAGCTATTTGTGATAAATGTTCGGTGAATCGAATTAATATTCCCATAATGGGATTTGAGTTTGATGTTCGAGTGTGTGATGGGTGCTACAAACAATTGCAAACCGTTGAGTAAGTATAATCGAATATTATGGGAGTGTTCCGTGGGTCTATACTGGTCACAATACTATCATCCAATATTTATCAATGATCTTATCTAGGACATCAAGTTAAATTGACAATTTTCAATCAATATTACTTCCGACTGTAACGCCACATTTGTTTTCACACAATCCTGACCATATGAGTCATTAAAGACTACTTTTCAAGATCTCTTAGATTGACTCACTCAAACATATACGTCATGAAAAAAATAGACTGTGATGTCAAATTATTTATTAACTCTTCTTTACAATTGATATTATCGGTTTGTTCCTGTTTATTGACTTCCAAGTTAGCCGTCTGTCTTTTGTTTTCTCGTTAAACATTGCAATTCCTCAATTTAAAACCTATTAAATGTTTTTATTTAGTTTAATATTTGCATTTCTCCTTAAACATTATGAAATGGATTGTTCCAATGTCAAAAAGAAATAAATTGAGTGTGAGATGGTCCCCGACCATAATCTAAAAAATTATCGATGATTGCAACCCTTTAGCATGGATTTTCAGATACCAAGGACTTGTTCAGGACAGTAAAACAATGCCTAACTTTCCATGCAGGCCAAATTCATCAATTTATTCATTACCTGCCACTAAGTATGATACATATAAACACCTAGAATAGGTTGGAGAATGGGTGGCTACATCTTCTAATCTGTACCAACAATTCACACAAATGGATGCTAAGATTTTCAGAGCCCCCATATTTCTACGTTCCTCTATCCGCAATATTTATTTTTATGCCCTGCCATTACGAACAGTACGAATAGTCACATAATACCATAATTGATTACTGTCGCAGCTGTTGACTGCCGATTGAGATAGCACTTCAACAAAATTAAACAAGAACCAGATAGCTCCTGCCTTTTCTGCCTTGAAGAAGACAATACCGCAGAGCACATTCTGTACGAATGCGATCCATTAGCTAGTAGAGAACTGAAACATTTAGGGCGTTATACATAAATCCCATTGGAGATCTGGAAGAACAATTTCCAGCACATACTGAACTTCTTTAACAGTACCCCGCTGAAGGATCTCATATAAATGTGAATACAGCAGGTGATTCACAATAGATCCAACGGGTCCCTGTAAAGAATGACTTTACAATCATACGCCCCATATACTAACTACTGTGAATTCGTGATCAATTGTCTTCCTAATTGGAGGTTGGTAATCATTTTATAATAAATTTTACTTCTTTTTTTTAGACGACCATCATTGGCAACATTTCATGATGTCAAACATAGCATTGTCTCAATGGATTTAGATGAACAGCAAAAGAAACTGCTTACAGTTGGACAAGATAGAATTATAAAAATATGGGATTTATCAGCGATTTGGCCTTAATTTCTTTTGAAAGTTCAATGTCCCAATATATAGGTAAATTTCTACATAATATACACAACCACACACACACACACACACACAACAACATACCATTGAGAATTCTCTAATTCAATACAAAGTTACGAGCAAAAAATGCATAAATAATACAAATATATAATGGCTATGGTATTTAATCGTCCGCCAAAAAATCTTCATTCTTCCTATGCTCTCACGCTAAAAAATTTAAATTCCTCTCCCAACAAATTTAGATCCCTCCACCCAGATATTATAACCAAAACCCATAATAACTTTTGTCTACAAGCTGAATTCAAAATCTATTGAATTTCCTCCTTCACTTTTTACTTCCACTTACTTATTACGTTTCGTATTTTTTTTTCCAAGATATTCTAATTTTGTGTTTTCGGGCACGTTTCAAGCAATAGCAAGAAGAGTCCTTAGGAACACTCGGTCACTTGGAAACATAATAAGTAAAAGTCAAGAATGCATTGAGGCAAAATCCAAAAGAGGTGAACATTTTCGACCCACCTATTAATCCACCCTATACATACAAAATAACTTTAAATTGATTATTTTCTCGCACTAGATAAAGGAATTTCGTGAAACTCACTGTGAATCTTCACAGCGTGATAAAATCTATTAGATAGTAATCCCCACTCCTGCAGCGGTGCTTTAATGCTTTATTGCAATGGAAGTACCGTTTAACGCCTTCATCAGTCATCATTTTTGTTGCATATACTCCTAGGTTTTCCACAATTTTGGAAATTTGGTTTTCTTGTCCGTTAATTGAGTGTAGGCTCTTCAATTGATTGGAACTTTGTCTGGCATATTTCCAAAACCAGCAGATGTAGATAGAAAACAATAATTATCATTTCAAACCATCTTGATTTGCGGGAAAAAATCGATTGATAGAAAAATTTATCTCTTGATTTAAGCTTGACAAGATCATTGGTCCTGTGTACTGAATTGATTCTAACAAAAAAGAATGCGAACATTTAACAAGTTCTTCTGAAATAAACATCGGTGGGGAACCGGTGGTCTGTAAAAGAAGATTGGAATAAATTCCATAATATTTCCAATTAAAAATCAAAATAAAGTCAAAAAATAAACCCAGCCGCAGTACTTGACATCTCTTCACGAAGAACAGAACAAAGACCTAATCAAATTATATGCAATTCCTTCGTCCACTGAGAGACATTGTTGCCATTAGCCTTTAGTATTGCAAATCCAAGTAGATTCGATAACATACGGAACAAGTCAGATTCGAATTGACCACCACATAGTCAGTAACAAGAAGTTTGTGTTCCAAAATTTATTTCCGAAACATTGCAGAAGAAACTTCCGTGTCTTAGCACAAATATCTGACAAATGACACCAAAAAAAAAAAAAGAGAAAGAAAAAAAAAGTTCGAAAGAAAATCGATTAATTAATATACCAAGAGAGGGGGTGAATAATCACGTGGGACGTGTACCGAAGTTATTCCCATAGTAGTTCCTTGGGACAACGTTTAAAATGAGTGATTACCAGCTTCTCGAGCTATAGATCGAATTTCTGTACGCCCCCATTTATTTTTGTTTGCGTCTGCGTAGGACATTCCTTGGACATTTGGATAGAAGATTAAATATTTTTGGTTTTGGAGAAATGATATTTTTGGACGACGATTATGTATAACCACCCCTCTCCCCCCATACATACATACATACATACATAAAAACTCCACTTCCTCCACCTCTTTAAAATTAAATTAATTCTATATTCTCGTATTTTATCATGAAACAAATCCAAATTATTTATATATACATATATATGTGTGTGTGTGTGTGTGTGTGTATTTATATACATATTACATATACAACAAAACTAATATTGTTATACATATGCATATATATATATATATATATATATATATATACTCGTATATAGTACAGATATCCCTCCTATAACACGATAGATAGGTTCTAACATAATTCCGTGTTGTATGACTGCCGTGTTATACGAGAATTTGCGTAATTTTCTTATCATATTAATAGTATTACACGAGAATTTCCGTAATTTTCTTATCTTATGTTAGATTGAAATCGTGTTGTAGGAGGGCATACCTGTAATTGATTTATTATACATACATACATATTTGTAAATCAAAAAAACAACAAAATAATAATAATTTTACGTAAATGTTTATAGTTATATAAAATTTAGCATAAATTGTCGAGATGTTTTTTTTTTATTTTTTATTTTTTATTTTTTATTAAAAATGTTATTATAAATGTAAAATGTAAATATCTAAATAATCTTTGGCATACCTACATTATTAAACTTGGATAAGTGTGGAATTGAAAAATATTTTCGTTCGATTTTATTAGATAAAAATTAATTTGAAAATTTATTTAATTTTTGATATAATAAAAAAAAAAAAACAAAAACAAAAAACTGATATTTTAAAATAAATTTAAGCTCAATTTACAATGCGGCGAGACCTCGTCGCGAGATCTCGCACTAGTCTCGTCGAAACTGTCAAACTGTGT
>JANSTT010019177.1:0-52907 GCA_026745375.1 Platyura marginata | reverse complement strand
CAAGTAGGAGAAATTACTGAATTTCGACTTTTTTATACAAAATATGCCTTACACTTATTTTTTTGCACACCACTGTAGATCTTTAAGCAAAATAAAATAAGAATCGAGGAATATCTTGGAATTTTTATAATTACTTTTTTTTTTGACCAGCGTTATTACAATAATATTTGCATAGTGCATTTCAAGAAAGATGTAAAGGAATTGACCCTTTGGGCACAAACAAACTTTCTTATAAGTCCATATTGTTCAATTCTTCCTTTCAAAAAATAAAATACTCTAATTTTCTAAATTACAATAATTATTGTCCAATAATAGAATCAAGATCCACAAGTTAAATCACAAAATTTTTGTTTTTTAAAGATAAAATAATAAATAAATAAATATTTCCTAAAAACCCATCACAAAACTCATATTTTCCATAAAGACCCACATTTCGGAAATGGTTTTTTTTTTAAACTTGTTATCCTAAAATAAAAGAACAATATACTTATTCCCGTCCTTTAAGCATAACTTAAGTATCTACCAAGCTTCTGTCAATCAATCGACTTATATTTATCATTATCCAAATCTTGTATGCATGACATGTTCCATTTCCCTATATATTTCATTTTTGAAATTTCTCTTATAGACACAAAAATGTCAGCAAGCCCCTTTTCACAAAATATCTATGTTTTATGACTGATGTCGGTACCTACAAAAATTCTATAATTTTAAAGTAAGTACTTTGGTATTCAATAAATAATAATAAAATTCTTCAATATCTATAGACGGTGTAAAAGGCCGTATATTTTCATCGTTCACGAAGATGGATTTTTCAAATTGTTATATTCCATAAAATAAAAACTCAATATCAGAGAATACACAAGAGAAAACATAAAGATTGATGGCGCAAGATTCAAATTTGACAATTCGAAACCAGAGTGTGTCTACAGCAGAAAGTAGACCGACGAAAAAAAGGGGAGATTTATTGTTTAATCATTGAAAAAGCGATGCCACATAGTTAAAATGCAGTGTGCAATGCATGTACCTACACAGTTAAACATTAAATGTGTGACAATTTTCTTTTTTTATTATGACTTTTTTTTTTGATCATATTTATGTATATGTACTAACTTGTTATCCTACGGACGACAAATTAAGGTACAAAAAATGTGACAATAATATGACAAATATGTGACATTTTTTTCGTCGAAATAATTTTTGGTGTCTCATTGTGATGTTTTATACTCGTACTATAGATATAGATAGACGATCAAATTTAAATTCACCTGAATAAAGAAAAATTGTCATAAATTTGCAAAAAAAAATAAAATTCTCACGTTTATAGGGTAAAATCAATAATTTTTTTTGTGTCGACATTTTTTTCACCATAATTTGTTGACAAAAAGATAACATCTGAAAGTATATGATCAATTGGTCACGATATATTTCATAAAAATGTATTGTTCTACTTTACCCAAACCAGGCCAAACCACCACGCTTTCCCACATCACGTGTCTGTATTAAAATATAAAAATATGTAAATAACAATAAAAAAGGGGCATAGAGCTATTTATGTAATTGGTGAAAATTTATTGTCCAAAGTATTTAATTTAGTCCGGTATCCACTTGAGAGATTTTCTAAAAAAAAAACCTCGATATCTATAGTAAGTACATCACTGTCTATACATATTAAGTATAGTTATTTGGAATTGGGGTATGATTTTTCTACTTCCCTAAATATTTTATATTCAGTATTATATTGTTGAATAAGAAAACTCTAAGATGATGAGCAAAAAAATTTTACAACAACAGAAGAATGCCATCACTTTAAATGAAGTGGAAACAAAATCAAATATTTAATCTCCAGTTTTGTAATTTTATATAGGTGTCTATACTAAGGAGGTTTAATATTGTTTCTTAGAAAATTAATCCCTGTTTAATCACCCTCAACGGACTGTATAGAGGTGTAATATTCAATGGAATTTAAAAAGGAAAAATTTGCCACTTCAATTGGGCTGTTGAATTGTGTTTTTCTTTCTAACGAAGAAGAAGGAAGAAAAAATGGAATTAATTAAAATAATTGATTGTTTTAACAAAATATTTTCGTATTATAAATGGACACATACTGTAAGCAATTTTGGTTTCTTGCACGAAATTTAGGACGCCACATTGAGGCGTCGAAATAACAGAACATTACAGCAAAGTTGGGAAAAAATTAACCCCGAAATAAAATGTACATTCATCAATGTTCAAACTAAAATCAGTCCCTTACACTCAGCCAATCGTTAACAATGCGTGAAAGTTGCCGGCTGGACAGCCTATATAAAACACAACTCTAACTTAACTGTATTCCAACTTTCCCGATTTACTTGTATCATAAGGTTATATAAGGGTTTTTGGCACGTTCCTTTTTCCATTCCTTTTTGACGTCTATCGCATAAAATATTAGAGTGTGTGGTGACTTCTTTAGTATCCTTTTTTTTTTTTTTAAAAAAACAGACGTCACGAATATAAAATGCAGAAAAGATGTGTAAATCTATCTAAAGGTTAAATCGAAACTTTTTGTTTGGGAAAATTTTCGTATGGAATTTTATAAAAATGTAGCATTAGGCGCATAATAATCAGGAACATTTCACCGTTGAAGGACGATTTTTTTTCCGGTCACCATCGTTTTGGTCGTTGTAATTTTTGATCAATTAATGACACCCTGTACAATTGTACATATGACACTGGCATGAGAGAAAAACGATTTCATCAATTGCTTGCCATTTTAAAATATCAGCTATAAAATGCTTAGCAGTGACTTAAGACAAATCACTTTTAAGCATATAAGTATAGAGGAAGAGAATTATTTGTCTGTTTGACTACTATCTTAGGCAGCAAAAAATTGTTCCATTCGCCTTATATAAATGGTATCAAATATATCTAAATAGAAAGAAAGGATTGGAAATCAAAAAAATGATTTTCATTCGATTTCAACAAATTGTCACAAAAGATTTAAACTTTAGTTTTGAGATAAAAATTTAAATTTTTTTATAAAGAAAAAATTATCATAATTAAGTTGGATCGCTTTTCACCATATCGCTATTCGGTAAATCAAAAAAGAATCATACTAACAATCAAATAGGAGGGTAAGTAAAAGTTAATTTATAAATTAACACTAGAATGATATTTTTCAAAAATGTACTTAACACATTTTTGGGCATCATACCGTAAATTTAATTAACATGTACTTCAAAATGCCATGTACTTGTAGTTAGTTGGTAACCATTTTCCTAAAAAATGACTCATAATGAAAGGCAAAAATTCATAAAACATTTATGTATATGCGAATAATAGCAAATTACAAAACGAAACTGCCCATCCTAGGCAGACGCCAAATTGACGCGATCACCACGGTATACCTATTCAATACAAAATAAAAAGAAAAAAAAAACCAATTTGTATAATTAATTAATCCACAACAAGGTCATCATGGAAGTTTACATTGTCTATTCTTTTAAGATGTGCAAAAATTGTTGTTTTGTATTAAGTATTTTAATAAAAATTTGTAAATAAGTATATGTATATTCAATACATCTATATAAAGATGACTGCATACCCATAACAAAGAATATGCTTAAAAACATAATTAAAATTTTTTTTTAAATTTTTTTGTTCCTTTTGGAATTCCCCACATTTATTATAATTTATTTTTTTTTTTTTATCATTTCACACCGAAAACTAGTATTTGGGCAAAACCAGACGACATGCAAAAAGGTAATAAAGTCCAAGAAGCCAGCAACCTCGAGATATTGTTTTGTTTTTGTGACCAATCTTTTTAAAGATATATACACTCTACAACAGCTAGTCTACATTATAAGTGTATAAGTACTCATAGGTGGAAGTAAATATGTACTTATTGTAGTGGCCAATAAAATGTTTACAGATTAAGTTAATCCATTTAATTCGTAAAGCATTAACGTAATTTGGCAATAATTTTGTTTGATTTATTTCTACGTGAAAGATGTACGATGTACGTGTTTATAGAACTTGAATTGATATTGTACAGATTATCTCAATTGTTTTGACCAGACATAGGATTAAATTTTAAATAAAAATTCGAAAATTTTGAAGCTCGCTTCGCTCGTGTACATACTGTTTAATTTCATTTGTAGTCAGATATGTATGTAGAGAAAAATTATAGAATCAATAGAATTTTTGGTAGCATTTTATTTTAGTTAGTCATAGTTTTTTTGTCCACTACAGTAAAAATAATATATATTTTGTTACATTCACGCGGTTTTTATAATACATACTATAAGTACTATCTACTATATATACAAATACATATAGCAAACGTGACAATGTATTCGTCAGTTATAATTGTATTTCGTTGGAATACCATACAGGTAAAATGGTGTAACAATATTATTTATTACCTGTGGTGCAGAGTTCGTATATAAAGCGTAATATATCCATGTGAATATATGTACATAGATGTATAATTTATTGAAAAATCAATTAGAAATATTGTTACGGGCTATAAAATTGATTAAATGTCTTACCTTGGGGAAGAGGTGTTGCCAGCGCAGCATTGCTGAATAATTCCCGCAGACGATGGTCCAGAGGTGATGTTCTGTGTCTCGACGATGGTTGAGCTAGGATGAATATCACCCCAAATATAATCCAATGCATATTCGTATAAAACTAACATCACCATAACATAAAATAATTTATGTTTTTTTATACGAAATAAGATTTTTTTCTTCTTCTTCTTCTTTATGAACTACATAGTATCACTAAACATATTTCTTTTAATTTTTTTGTGTTTTTTTTGTTTTGTTGTGTAGCTACTTATTTTTCTAGAGCACTGATACTGACTTAACTATACCACTGACATATTTGCCTTTTAATTTCGCTTTTGTAACATACACTACCTACTTGTTATGTTAATAAAAGTCAAGAAGCGTCATATTCTTTTTACTTTTTGTTCATTTTATTTAACTTTTTTTATTTGTATTTTATGTAATTTTATGCTAAATTTTATTGATCAATCATATAAACCTTTTAAAAAGTAGAGCATTTAATGCCGAAAACAAACAAAACCAGAAATTGTGTCATTTCTTTTCAATTTAAATTAAACTTAAAAATATTGTTTGGTATGTGTACCTACATACTTTACTTACATACGAAATTTTATGTGTAGGTTGTATCTACATAATTATGTAAATAAAGATTTTGGATTTTGTTTTAATAATTAATTTGGTTGGGTATTTTTCTAGTATTATAACGATAATTATATTGTACATATGTACAATATTATTATGGTTGATTATTCATTTCTAATTAATTATTGAATCAAATTAATTTCGAAAATATAACTCTAATTGTTTTTTAACATGAAAATGACTGAAAATCAAAATATCTTTGTACTTCAAAGGTAGGTTTATGTACAATGTACATATACATTTGTATGTAAACAGATATCTGTGTAAATAATATGAATTTTAAAAAGTTAAAATAAAAGCGTTTCTTTTAATAGATTGGTAATTAAAAAGGAAAGAGAAAAAAAATTGAATTTGAATCTACACTTTAGTTAGTGCAGGACCTTTTCTTGCTATATAAAGTACCTTCGCGAAAATTGTCTAAAAATTATTCTAGTGACGTTATTGTAATTTTATACAAACTTTAATTTTATATAAACTTTTTCTGTTTTTAATTTTTATCGATTTTCTATCAAAATCTTAAGAAAATCGCCAAAAATTACAAGTCCAAATCTCCAGTCCTCCGAAAATTGTATTTAAATGATTCTAGTGTTGTTCATATAAATATTTTTGTATAAAATTTGGTCATTTTAACCAAATTAAATTTCTAAACTTGTTTCGTTTTATAATTTTTATCGATTTTCTAACAAAATCTTGAGAAAATCGACAAAAATTACAATTCAAAATAGAAAAGACATTAATATAAATATTTTTATATAAAATTTGGTCCAATTTAATTTCTAAACTTTTTTTCTTTATAATTTTTATTGATTTTCTAACACTGCGATAGGTATTATGTAGGCTTCATTTTTTAAGTCCCATAGTTTAAATAAATTCTAAAATAGGCCCTTTAAAATTTAACTATGTATTTTATATTCAAAATATATTTTTCGAATTTTCGAAAAATAATAATAATAAAAATAATTTTACGTATACCTACTATTTGCAAAAAAAAGAAGACAAAAATTTATTATAAATAAAACAAAACTAAGACTGCCCTCGAAAAGTTTTTATGCAAAACTTTTCAAAACATTTTAATCATCCATAAATAAGCATTTAGCATAAACATTTAAGACAATGCTGGAAGATTTATAGGTATTTTTGTGCTATTAACTTATTCTTAAAAAAAAAATAAAAAATCCATTTCTCGCATTGCTTATCAGTTGAGTTTAATTGAAGTTTTAGCAAACTTTTAGAAATATATATAAAATGTCTTACGTTCAAAAAGTTTTCGGGCTGGCAATAAAAAAGTCCATTTTAATCAATATGAGAAAATTAATGGAAATATATATATATCTTAGGCATTAATTACGAAAACCCCATCTAGGTTAAACATTACTCAACTAGAATTCGAAGATTTATTTTTCGTACTTATTTACCGCATTTTCGGTTCAATTGATTGATTTGCAACAAGTGTATACTCCACATATAAGTACTTAATTGCCTATATTTAATAGAAATTGTTAAAATTAGATTTTAAAATGTGTTTGAAAATGATTATTATAAGTAACCATCATTTTCCAACAAAGGTAGTACCATTCTCGGAAAATTTATATGTGGCCAAAATGAAAAACTGTGCGTCTGCAATAAAGTATAGATTCCCTATTTCAATAATCATACCAGTAATATCTTGTTGAGCGAGCTGACATATTCTTTTACATTTTCCATCTTATAATGTATAAATTGTAGGTATAGAGTTGTTGAACTCTTTTCAGATGAGATTATTATACATTTTACAAGAGTAATACCAATGTTCATTTACTTTCATATTTACTTATGCTATATCACCTGCAACATCTTGTAATGAAAAACAATACAAACGATTCTGAATGGGCTTTGAAATTATTATTACTTTACATGTACCTATACCTACAGTAATTAACAGGTTATGAAATTAAATCTAATACGTTTTTATGAAATTTAGTACAAGCCTAGAGTAGAGAGGGCCATAATTAGGCAGATACAACAGGTGTGTAGAGTAAATCATGGAAAAGGGCGGAAAATAGGTGATTTTTTTTAATAAGTAGGTAGTAATATTGGGTTGAATTTTGTTACCAAATAACTCGAGGTAAATATTTAAGAATATTTTCACGCATAAGCACAAATTATTTTTTTTTTTTAATTTTCAGTACTATTTTTTATTTTAAATGTGTAATAATTCTGACTTTTTAAATATGTAGATCAGAATATTTTTTATCCCTTTTAAAAAATTGGGGCAAAATTGGGTATCGAACGCAACCATTTCAAGTATTATTTTTTTTACAAAAGTGTATAGATACCTAATCATTTTTACAAAATTCCCTTATAATAGTAATTGAAAATTAAATCATATTTTATTAAGTATGTGATCAAATATGTCTATACTTTATTTACGGTGTTGGAATAATCTTAAACATGCTCGTTATCCGATTAGTCGATGAACAATTACGATGACATTGTGGAACCCCTGAGATTTTATGATTGCCTACTGTTAAATAATTATCGATTAAAACTTGTTTAAATAGACCCGAAAGGTAGATTTGAATTAGAGCAACCGGCCAATGTATGTACATAAAATATTTAAATTGACTCGATAGTTGGTATAGCAAACGATAATGAGTAATGGAATGCCTTTGAAAAATCTATTAGTAGCAACATTTAGATAATTTCTCTCAATTTGCCAATTGAATAGCCTGATGTTAGGTACAAAAGTGTAATTGAAGTACTGTGACCGGCACTCAAAAGGAATTTATAAAGCAAATGTATATAGTTCGGATTAATAAATTCCGTAATGTATATTTTAACATACCGACTAAATGACTCAGTTGAACGAGTGGTTGCCTTTGGAGCGGGAGGTACCGGGTTCAAGACCAACTGGAGAGTGAAACATGATGTGTTTTTCTCCTGGCATATTAAAGTGAATTTAAGGCCATGTGGTTAGAATCCACTTAAAAACAGTCTAAATTATCTCAAGTATGGCAATGCTTAAAAAAGAGTGGCGGTGAAATGACGAGACAGAAAAGGAAACATATCAAGTGCTGGCAGTTATTCCACACAAAAAGAGATTGTCATATTAATTGAGATAAAATGTTAAACAGAGTTACAGTAAAAACGTGGAATAGCTATGGACCTTAAAAATTGGTCTATACATACTGGGTACAATAAGCACCACCACCCTAACCTATATTTTATCATATCCTAAGTTTGAACATTTTACTTTACCGAAGTTCTCGCACTTATTTTTTTTAATGTAATTCTATCTATTTAAAAGAATAAAAATTAAATATGTCTAGGTACACAGGGTACATTTTAAAAGAATAATTACAATACATTTTTTTTTAATGAAGTCACTTTCAATAATATACAAATCTATACATCTACAGTCTTACGTTATTTATTAGAATATTAATTTCATAAACAATACAACCGAATATTACTCTAAGTTGATTGAGAGAACATGATTTTACCTTCCATAAATTATTTTTGCTTCATTAATCCTAAGCATTGACTAATCCACATTAAGAATACGATCATCAGTCTATGTATATGTAGGTTATGGGGATACAATCCATAAAAACGAAAAAAGATTATTTTAATGTAGGTATATTTCGGTAATTAAAAAGGAGTTCACATTTAGATTATCGTAAAATAAATTATATCCAGCCCAAAATTAAAGTTTTATACAAATTTTATACAACAGGGAACCCAATATGGTATATATTACCAGTTTAATGCCAACATTAAGTAATAACAACAAGAATCAAGAATACATGTATATTTTCAGAGAATACATTAAGTCCACAATATTACCAAGCTTTGTAATTTAGGTAATTTTAGGGTAAAATTCATCATCAAGGAAACATTATTACTCATACGAGTACTTCGATTACCATTATCCACATCCCTTGTATTGTTTTATTAATCGTCTACTTGATTTTCATTTAACTAATTTAATAGTAACCCCTCTCCTAAGAAAGGTCCTGTCTTATGTCGTCGTCGTCGTTGTTGTTTAACGTAAAAACGACAAGATTTATTACAGCATTAGATTAATGAAATTCATTCAGGAATTATATTTTCGTGTGATGTAAACCAAATTTACATCAAATAAGACACGGTAAAGTTCTTAACTAAATATATAGGATACTCTCACATACACACATAAACACACATCTAAAGTATGTACTATAAGTATGGAAGTTGGTATATTACAGTCTGAATTTTTAATACAGAAATTTGTCTGTTTCCTATTTTATAAACATATAATCACTTAATAATTCTTAAAAGTGTACAGTTTAAGTAACTGACTACTGAATTGATAATGTTTGAGAAAGAAAATGTTGAGAAATGATTAGAGAGGAAGCAATAATGTAAGAAGTAAACTCTATTATTATGTTTATCATGAAGAAAAAGTTAAAATTTAAACTTAATCGGTAGTGTAGATATTGGAAATAAAATTTTAATATGCAATACTTAACTCACTTAGTTTTTTCGTGCACAATATATTAATAGTTAAGCTGAAGTAATATATATTTTTAAAACTTTCTTTACATATGTACTTACCTACTGTAAATCTAAAAATTTACTTTATGAGCTTTAATTTAGCATTTTAACTAATCACTTGTATGTATATCTAAAATGCCAAAAAATAACAATGCTGGCAGAGGCTAGGTTTATTCCTATTTAATGGAGTTTTTAACTTTTTTTAAAAAATTTGGAAAAGCAAATATTTTTTGGTAATAGTGTCACAATTCTGATTGACGTTAGTAATTTTTTCTCAGCATTATTTGTAAAGAGGGTCTATATGTAGGAGAAAGCGGGGCATTTTGACGAGATTAAGCGCCATAATATCATATATTTTAAATATTTTTTTTTATTATAAATATTTATTTATTTTGCTACATTTTGTGGGTGAAAAAATCATGTGTGACGATTAACTTTATTTAAAATTAAAGAAATTATAAAATACTCCAAATAATCATCTTGATGGCGAAACTATTGAGGTCAGATGGCTTTCTATGAAATGATAGGTAGTTTTTGAGGAAACTTTTTTTAAATTTATATAGATTTGTTGTAGAAAATTGTTGTATCAGTTTATTTAAATAAGCTTCGAATTCAAATAAAGACCATTATACCATTATCCGAAGGACAAATTAAATTGCAGAGTGTTTGTTGTAAATTTTTACGAATACTTATTTAGAAATATAATTGATAATTAGTAAAAAAAACATTTACTTACCACGAAAATCATAGATCTTAGATAAAAACGATTCAATATGGGCTAGAAAAAATAAAATTTCTTTGGAAACATTTCTTCTTTTATTTATTTTAGTTTCAAATTAAATGTATCATCGAAAAAATAAGTAAACTAATAACCCTGCACTGATATTGTTTTAATTATAATTAAGTCGTAGAATATTTGAAAGTTCTGAAATTTGCCATTTTAATGCTACTATTTAGTGATTTATTTCCTCAATTTAAATCTACTTATTTGCTTAATAATTTAGTTCATGAACATTTAATGATATTAATTCGACATTACCTCATTATAAGTAGGTACGTAAAAATTAAAAAAAAAAAAAAACAAATACAGTAGGGTCTCAGTTTCACCAATTGATTGACATAACTAAATTAATTTTGTTGAAACACTCGCTTTATAAGTTTACAAGATCTGGGAAAAAAGTTTCCTAAGAATATGCTTATAAATAATATTATTGAGGCTGGTCTTTTTACCATTAATATTCGGGTCGGGGTGCATTTTTAAATTTATAAAAGGGCGGTAGTCGAAATTTGAGAATATCATCGGACAAATAGAGATTTTAATTTCTTTTACAAAGTTCTTAGTCAAATGTTCCGTTAACTTTTGAACTTTACTTTATTTTAAATAATAAAAATTATATAATAAAAATAAGTTTTGTCCAAAAAAAAGCAAAAATTTTAACCACAAAATTGACTCCTCCTTAACACTTTTTACTCAGTAGTATAGTTACGTATAAGTTTAAAAAAAGTTAAACTCCATGAAACTGCATGAATTGAGTTTCTTGCTTTACCCATATCCATCGATGGGCATGGGAAGGGCGACCGCCAAAAAATCTCCATACAAACAATAAAGGTGAAAAATTTGGTTTTTTTTTACTAAATAAAAGTGTAATTGGGGCTTTGCTGTAAATATTCCAAAAACTCATCAATAATGCTAATTATACTATAGAATAGACATAGTATGTATAGTGTAGTGTAGTGTAGTGTATGTTTGTGTAACAGTAATATATTATGACGATGATATATAAAACGAATGTCAATGCTTCTCTTCTTTTTTTTTTTGGTAAATTATCTTGAGCTCAGCAATTTATTTGTTTACATAAAATAGATTATTCATTATTGTAATTAGCAGCAATTTATTAGATTTACCATTGCGTTTCAAGTTCAACGTTAATTTTTCGTTATTACCGATTGTAGATGAATTTCATGAATTTGCGAAATTTATTATTTCTGGTTAATGCCCTCATTTGGTGAAACGTCCTAAATATATTTCAATGTATGTAATAATCTGAAGTTTTTTTTTTTTTTTATATTCTGCTGTGAAAACGCAATTTGGCAATTTGTAGTTTATTGTTGACTCTAAAAGTGGTGTAAATATGTACACGTATCTAGAATTAGATTAATGTGGTTGAAGTTTTCCTTTCTTTTTTTTTTTTCTTTTTTGTATTTTTATGCGGAGACATAAGCGATAAGACGGAATATAAAGCTAGCTATACTTAGAAAATTTGATGAAATTAGCTCTGCTCGATGAATTCTGAATAAATATTAAATATTGGTCATACCTAATATTATTTTAATTTGAACTAAATAATTCGCAACAAAATAACCGAAAATAACTCAATTTCTTCGATTTTCGTTGCCCCATTTTTCTTATGCTTACTGTCAATTATTTTCAAATTTATTACAACAAATTAGAAATTTTTGTTGAAATCTACTTTGTAATATAAAATTGTAAATGGAGTTTTTATGGTAGCTTAACAGCTTATTTAGAAAGGAAAATATGCTATCCCTCTCTTATTTCAATATGTTCTGATATTTCCAGGGCAATGAGAATATAAAATCGCATTAAATATTTTAAACATTTGTGGAATATTCAATCCTGACTGACAAACAAAATTCAAATTCTATTAATTATTTTAGGTACCTACATATTTAAGTATTCAATTATTGTCTAATAATACTACCTCAAATTAACAATTTTACAAATTTCCATTTCTGAATTTATTGATATAGAATTTCAATTTTTAAAATCCACCACAATTTCGATATAAAACCCACTCATCCCAAACAAATTTCCTATAAATTTTCAACAAACCAAATTAATAATCTTAACCTTACCTAGGGTATATTATTATCAATTTGTAACGGTATGATACCCTTTAGTAGATGGGGTAGGTTGTTTATTTAACCATTCCCAATATTACAAACAATTTAAACGATTTTTGGGTAGAGCATAGTGTCGTAACGAAGAAAAGGTTATTGCACGTACAATGAATAATAATGTTTAAATGTGTAAAATCCAATATTCGCAAATTCACTTCGAAAAACCAGAAATGGACAAACGGTACAGAGAATACCAAAATATGTATTTCGGTATAAGTTATCAACATAAGTGGAGACCAATTCCAATGAGCTTGTAGACATATGTACATTTATATATATTACAGTTATTGCTAAAAGCTTGAAAATTCGAAGAAAGGTAAAAGGTAGGACTAAAAAGATAAATTTAAGCTATTTGTCTAGGAATGTTTTAACTATAATTTTTGTGTTCGGTATACGAAATGAGCATTATTGTTATTATAGGTTAACTTTCAAATTGTTAATTAATTCTTTGGAAATTACCTACGCATATGTAATATACCCAATAATAGTCGGTTTAGATATTTAGCATTAGAAACTAGAACCTAGTAGATGTTCATTCTACCCTTATTACATATACCTACACTTTCATAAAATATTTTTATCGATTTATTTTACAATTTTACTTAAATAAATCATACGACGATTATGCAGAAACTATACAGCAACTAATTTTTTATTTTTTATTTGTCTAGCAGCCAAGAGCTCTTAGTTTTGTATTTGTTTTTGTAAAAGTTTTTGAAATAATCTCTTCTATAACTGATTTTATAGTAGTTTCAATTTAACTTTGAATAATAAATTATAGAAAAACTTTTAAAAATCGATTGAGCAATAACTGCAATAGGGTGAAAATATAGGTTTTTTTTTCTTATTTGTTAGACTTCTATAATCATTGTTTATAAGACAGACTTGAAATCTGGTACCAATGATTTTGGGTGTTGTTTACCCTTTTTTTCTTAAATTTTCATCTTGTTATTGTTCATCTGTCTTCACTTAATAGCAGGACGAAATTAAAAATTGTTGAACTTCTCGTTTGGAAGCTAATTGACTTTTTCTGTCATATATTAAAGGAATTTTCCTTGATTTATGTAAGTAATAAATCATTAGACATTTATAATTTTAAATTTAGATTAAAAATATAGCTTTAAAAAAATTAATTAAGAATAATACATAAAATTAAAATAAAGTCAGAGTAAAATCAACATTAAATTAAAATTATATGGAATGAATCTAAATCAGCACCATATTTGACGATAGTAATTTAGGTACTTTACACAGCAAAAAAGTCATTAGGTCTCACCACTGTAAATCAACGTAATGCATATCTTTTCGGTACATCCATACCGACAAGACATAAAATACGCAAAAATCATGGACCATCCGCGAAACTCTTGTTGAATTTTAAACACCAAGTTATCCAGAAATAATTGGATTTTTACACCACAGGATAATATTATAACACCAATATACATACATAAATGTATAAGTAAGCTATGAAAAGCTTTGTATACATGTATATATATATATATATTTAATAAGTCACCAAAGCTTTTTGAAGAAGGCTCAAAACTAAACTCTATCGAAGGATAAGTACCTATCTATCAGCAATCTACTATATTACCTTATTTTTAATGGTCATTCGATAGGTTTTCGATTTTTAGGACAAGCAAAATCTTCAAACATATTAAGAAAAGATACAAATCTTTTTGAGAGTATCTTGTATCCATAGTAGTTAATAAGAATTTTATTTCAACGGATATTTGAGTGTATCTCTTAACATTAGAAATCCTTTTCGAGAGCTTTACGAGTATATAGTAGGTATACTCATTTAATTGATTTTAGTTCGTCAGGGTTATGTAACATGTAAAACATAAACAATAATATTGATAAGCTCAAGGGAATAAAAAGAAATTCCCATGCTGTGTTTTACATTCATATTACCTATTATATCGATACTTGTTACACCTATTTTTTTCCTTGACAGTTAATAAGACGTATCATTGAGATAAATTTAATATTAATACATAAAAAAAATGAAATTTATATGAAGGAAAATCGATTCCATCCGAGAAAGAAAAACCTCATGGGGCCTAAATTGATGACTTAATTTTATAGAGATCACATGCTGTTCTTACTATGAAACTATAAAGGTTTTAATGTATTGCCACAACTTTTTCTTTTTTTGCATACATGCATCTAAATGATCATAAATTATTTTTTGTATTTTTTTTTTTTTGTAAAAAAATTAACTAAAATCTTTGCAAATTCTATAAAATTAAAAATTAAACAGAAAAAAAATGTACACAATCAAAACAATCAAAAAATTGCCTGAAATATGGCAACAATGTCTACCATATGATTTCATTTCAATATAAAGCTCGCCACGTTCCCTTTTAGTCACATTTAAAATACACTGCAACAATACAACCGAACTACTTGAAAATTGGATGTGTATGTGTTATATGTACAACAACAAAAAACCATAAACATGACACTGGCAAAAAGCCTCTATATGTAATTGGAACTTTTCATTAAATTTGGCAACCCAAAAAATTTCGATACACAAAACAACAAAAATCACTCATAAATATGGGCATATCACCTCATCTTAGCCAATCAAAAATTTATTTATTTTGAAATTCCATCACAAGAAATTTTTGATTGTGCTCCACAAACATCAATAATATACATTTCAAATGCAACAACAATAACAACCAAAAAAAGAATTGTTCACTCTTTGGCTTTAATCAAAAGTCGTAACGCGAGACCATCGAAATGTACTTCCGTCTCAGATTGAGTTTCGTCTACAACTAAAACATGTTTTCGTGTATTTTGTAATTTTTCTTTTGAATTGTATACTTTTAACAGTGCACCACTCATAACAATACGATCGCAAGTTTACCACCTACCTTTCTTCCATCATCAGAGTGTAACACATGCGCGTAAGATCGAGAAACCAGTTTGGAAGTTGCACAATCATTCTGGTATTCTGGACTATGTTTCACTGTTCATAGATGGCAGTACAAAATCATGGTTTGGAAACATTTTTTAATCCATAATATTTAATAATTGTATTATATTTAATTTAGCACTACACTTCATAAAAACCATTCATTCATTTCTGCATTTCTACAGCACATCACTGTAATTAACCGAATAACTTATGTAACTACACGGTGCACTTAAAGAAGGTTATTCACCTATACATATGTATGTAGTTTGATGCATGAGATCAAAATAAGGGGACACAGAGATCCAATTCCAAACTATGGAAATGTTAAAAAAAGTTCAAAATACTCTAAGCTCTAGCTCTAGGTTAATATTAAGCCCAGCTGTTTCTGATTGAATTGCAAAAAAGGTTGACCGTTCGTCATTTTAATTGTACGGCCTTAATTGAATGCATAAATGGCGATTAAATATGTTGAACATTAGGAATATGCTATTGGATGATGACCTAGCTCATATAAACCAAGCGACAGGTAAGCATCTGTCATTAGTGAAAAGTATCTGTTCTACTGTATTTTCAGGGACTCGAGTCTATTATTGTAGCCCTATTTATATCCGATTTATAAGATTATACTTAGATTTTCGCATGTCTAAGGAAATCAAGTCTGACGATAGAGGACGTCAAAGCGAATTTTTAGTCCAAACAGATAAACATTACCTTGTGTACAGTGCTTCATACCTCCTTAACGGACACCCCCTATAACAATCACATCTCTACAACGGAGCAAATATTCTAATTTTGGTTTTGAATTGGTTTGGTCATAACAAATACGAATTTTTCATTTTCCTCTCTATAACGGACATCGCTAATGGCCGCACAAATTACGTTTTACGCTAGTAAATGTCAAACTTCTAGGGGACAACAATTATTTTAGTTATTTTTGATATAGTTATATATTATTAGGACAATTAAAATCATTACCTTCGAATGCCATTGAAATAAATTGTCTTCCTTCCGGAACAAAGCATAAGCAAAGTACATACACAACATAAAATTAACCACAAAGAATCAAATAGGAAATAAACAATCACATAATTGTAATTATATTTGATGGTCTGATGATTCCAAATTGACGCATCGGCTAAATAGAATCGATTTAAAATATATTTAAAAGTTCATAACTTAGGCAATCTATAGAGGTAAACAAATCATATCTGAATTTACATTTGAACGCTTCAAAAGTTATCTGCTGGTGTCAGCTATATCATTTCACTCTTAAGAGGAATGTACGTTTTTCTTTTCAAAATAAAAATTTGCTGAAAAAAGTCATTTTGAGTTTGAATTTCAACAAAGCCTAACATAAAAGAAATCATTCTGCAATCTCCTTTTTCGAGTACGATATCTTGTGGAACACCTGTTTTTTGTAATGCTAAATTTTCAATACGATTAACACAGAAAGATGCCGACCTTTCTCTTAAATCGTTTTTAGTCTCTGTTCATTGTTATCCCTTTTTGATGAAGTCATTATAACTTTACCACAGTTAGGCATTCTATCATGAATGTACTCGTAGAATGTGAAAAATCATTACGTCGGCCTAGAAAGCAAATCACGTATCAACCAAGTTTTTCCAAAATCTAATTTTTAATTGATATTATCCGTTTTCACGTCGATATCGATAAAAAAGTAGACTTTCGAAAAATGTGGTTGATACGTGATTTACTTTCTAGGCCGACGATTTTCAATTCTTGTATATGTTAGGAGTACCTATGCGCAAAATATAGTGACAATATACCTTAGTTCAGTGATTTTTCACTCAAATTTAATTTCTTTTCGCTAGTCGGCTGAGCTTCCAGCACACCGATTAAAAACCATTGCCTTAGCCGTATTAATAAATAAATAAATATATTTATAATCTTACTTACCCCGTGAATACCTCCGATCGACAGTTGTTGGAGAGCGCTGAATTCCGGAATTTGAAATGCCAATCTTTACCGATCATTTATTGTTCGAAGTAAAATCCGTTCATATGGTGTGAGCTAACATAAGGAAATTAAAATAAAATATAAATAATTGTTTTTAAATATCAACATTTAATATATAATTTTTGTTTTTTGTTTTTTTTTTATTCCCATAACAATATCTTATTAAAAACTTAAAGAAAAAACATGAAACGGTAACAATTATTAGAAATAAATCAATATGAGGCTCTGTGTAAATGCGGAATGTTTTGTTCTCTGATTTTTCAGTAAATATATTTTTGCCTTTATTTTATTTTATTTATTTATTTTTTTCAATTCGATAATAGTGCCATATTTTTGATTGATTTTCACTGAACACAATGTGTCCAGCATGTGTCTAACCTATAATTACCATATATTCGTAAATATCTAAAGTATTTTTTTAAATGAGCAATATAATTCGCTAAGAAGCGATAAATTTAAATATAAAAAATATTTTTCTTTATTCTTATTTATTTTGCTTAATGCTAATTTCTTAATATCCATTCAATTTTGATGATAATAAAGTTTTAAACTTTTAAAGTGATCGTTTGTTTTTTTTACAAAACTCCACCTACAATCTATTATGGTTGTGTTGGCGATTTATTATTTTTATAGAGATATTAATGTCTCCAAGAATTCCATTGACATTTTTGGCAAATTTTATAAAAAAAAAAAAAAAATTCTATCAAATATTATCACTAACACTGTATGTATAGGAACAGCAATGTGTAGCAAATGCCAATGGAAATTATGATGGAACACTTTTAATCATCTGGTCTTGTCATAAATATTGGACGGAAGAATGTGTATCGTGGTGATAAAAATAAATGTGTAGTGAGACCGAGGAAAAATGCATTTACGGATGTTAGAAAACGTTTATGTATGGGCGAATAAATTTTGGAATCAAATTGTATATTTAAGGATAAGAAAACCTTTGCGGTAAGCGTTTCTATATAATGCCACTTTTCGGAACATATACCGGACCGTGTAAATATATTTCTCTCTAGTCTCGCTAGTCTATCTTAGGCAAAATCATTGCTGAGTACTCCTTTCATTTCCGAAGCGACTTCGCGCATGCTTACAGTGATTTTTACGGGTCACCTTAAAACCATAAAAAATGAGTTACATTGTCAAAAAATTTGACAAAACAGAAACGGTCATTTACTTCTATGGTGGTTCATTCCACATTAATAGCAGAAAATGGAAAACTAAACTGCCCCTAATGGATATAGTGAAATTTCTGCACAACATGGGAATGAATTTAAAAGGAAGAGGGTTCATAACTTTGGCACAACTGGCTCACGTATTATCCCAATCATCTTGCCAGAACTATAGGGTGTTCACCCATTTCGACCTTTGATTCCTCTATTCAACGCTATTCTATTGCAGTACTAACTTATTTGTCGTTATTTGAGAAGACTTGATTAATTATGGAATATCCAACAGATGATTTCTGGTCAACATGTTGCTTATCAGTAATTTTCTATATCTCCCAACCATTACAGGAAGAATTAACCTTAAGTTTAATAACGTAAGGGATAAATAAATTTTGACTGCCAAATAGATAGAAATTAAATGTTGACTAAAGCACTAAAGCATGTCATAAATCGGCAATTTGTTGCACAAGACCAGATCTCATTGTATTTTCATTCATATTTCAATAGTACTAATTAATTAAATAATTTTTCTTGCGCCCTGTTTCATTTACATATTACCTACATGTATATTAATAAGAATCGTTCGTATATTATATAAAGCTTAGGCACATCAATATGCTTCAATTATATTGAAGCTATATACATACATTTCTTATATTAACCATTTTCTTCTTCTTATTCTTTTTTTTAATTACTTAAACATGGAATGTGAAACAATTACGACAATTATACGTATATAGTATGTTGTTCTTCGACTAGTCACTAGTTTAACGATAAATATATCTTATAATCTCCTATTAATTAATATACAACAAGTTTAGGTTATGTTAATTTCGAGGATAACAAAAAAAAAACTACTGAAACCTAACTAAATTCTTTTACTTATAGTGGAGGAAATTATTGTCGCCACTAAACAGTCTGCGGCATTTTGTTTAGCTGGATATGTTAAATTATGTTCTACAAATAATTTTATTGTTTTACGAAAAAATCCCATTTCCACTCCCTTAAAAAAAAATTGTCAAGAGAGGGAAATGTCAGAAAAACCGTCCCACTTCAAAATTTGTTAATGTAATCATGCATTGGAGTTGGTGTTGGTGTCAGTACCTTAGAATAGGGGGACCAAGTAAGTGCAAAAAAAGTGGGGGGGGGGAAGAGTTTGTCCGAGAAAATAATGTTTGCCTTTATTGGTGAGAATATTTTATGTGATTCATGATACGGAAAGAAAACTAGAAGCACAATTTGGAATTGCCAATGCCTACACCTATGAATATAGGTACTCGTTGGTGGGTCATTATTGGGTTCCCTAGATAATTTTTGTTAGTTGGACAAATAGCCAATAAGAATAGAAGTAAATTCATTTTAGATTTTTAATACACAAATTTCCAATATGATTAAAGATTAAAGGAAAAAAACCTATTTTCAATGTTTAAAAAAAAAATTTCGAGCATACTGAGTGACGTACGTACTGTTTGATAAAGAAAGCGACGATATTTTTGTTATTTAAGAATTTGTGTGAATATTATATCAAAAATACGCTCCCTGAACCTGAACACAAATTCATTATACTCGTTATGTTTATTAGGATAAGAATTCCTAAGTAGAAATATTTTTTAAATTCTCTCAATTGATATTGATAGAGGTCGCTAAAGTAAATTTTCTAATTTTGTGTCCTTTTTTTGTAAACTTAGGACTACAGTAAACTACAAGTCTGAATTAGAGGAAGACAACCTATAATTAAGACTAAATCAAATTACAGGATTCTTAATTATAAGAATGTCTTTAAGATGACAATTATTTAGAATAATCAAATCTTGAATATAAATTTATTGTTTTTTTATTGCAAATTTTTTGGATTATTTAAAAAAAAAAACATGAAGTTATAAATAAGAAGACATGTTCAAAAAAGACCAAAGAAACGAAAATCAATTTTAGCTACCTCTCATTCATTATCTGATCGATTACCCAACGTTTGTTATAATTCCTATTTTCCATCTTCACTATCATTCTACTGTAGAATTACATATGCACCATAATAAATATTCCCATATTTCCCATTCCCCTATTTGCATATTGCATTGATTATATTTGTGAAGCTCTAAATATTACTATACTACGAAATAATAAAAAATTTGTGACATATTAAATGAAGGAAGAAAAAAAGGAAGGAAACCTGTATGCTCTCTGTTCCATTTGTCTATCCTTTCTTCTGTTCCGGCAAAAAACCGAAATTCATTCGAAATTGTTCCAGCAACAAGAACGTAATAATCGTATGCGGTCCCAACCGTACAAATGCTGGAATGAATCCCTTGAAAAAACCCAAAGGACCTAATTTGGCTGTGACTTTTATAACATCCAGTAAACCCTTAAATTCATCAGGTTTTGCATTCATCACACGAGTTTTTAGAACATCCAATGGTTGCGTAAGTGTTGTGGCCATCGCACCGGCTGCCAATGATGCAACAAAATGTGTTTTTGGATCATCATGAAAATATTGTGTGCTTAGTAATAGAATTTTTATCTGTAAATATAATTTTCTTTTATTAAAGGAAATTTGATCTTTTTTTATATAGAACCTGATCGTAAAAAGCTATTTGACCAACTGTCATTAAAAATCCACGACTAGATGCTGTTGTGGCACCCGAAAATAACCGACGAAATCCCTCTTCTCTGTTTACTCGTATTAAACCGTCAATTGCATTTTTGTAACTAAAATTTAACGAACATTTTATGATTAAAACTATTCACCCATTTATTTTTTTTTTGTAACAAACTTTCTTTGAAGTGCCGGTGGTAATTTAACATCATTTTGCATGCGAACATTAACCATATCAGCTGGTGTACCAATAAATCCGCCGATTGCGCCCGATGTTCCTGCCAATAAAATTTTACTAACAAAACCGGCATCGGTACCAATCGATTGTTTGCCAACCTCGTAAATGCCAAATCTGGTTGTGGAATATGTGAGTTGTCTTAAAAGGGATGCAGAGATTCCATTGTAAAATGCCAAAATGCCTTCAATTCAATTCAATTCATTAGTATGGAATGACAAATGTATGGAACTGTACAGAGAGAGGGTATTTGTAGTGATTTTATATTTTTTTTTAAATTCGAGGTTTTTCTAGTACATAAAGTTCGGACGTGCTTACTATAGTTTTAGAGACGAAGACAGGCAAAAAAGTTATAACAGTTAAAGTATAATATTTACTACAATTAGGCACTACATACCCTGTTGACGGACAATTTTACCAACCAATTGTATCATTGATAGTTTTACTTCTTGTTGGGTTTGTAATGTTACTTTTAACAAATCTAGAGGATGGGTAAAACAGGCAGCGCCAGCACTAGCCATTCCACCAAAATACCACCTAGATAATCGTTTTTCTCGTATATCTGTTGAATTCATGATGAATCTAAATTCGAAGAGAATTGTAGTTATATATAACTAGATCTCGATCAAATATTTAACTAGATTTAAAGGGCTTTTGCTTAAAAATTAAAGTGATAATGATAATGAGGCCTTTTTTATATCCAGTAAAATATAACACAAAACATTGAAGTATTTCAAGTTTATTACCTTCGCCAATTTGTATACTTAAGTTTTTATATCACAGCAGATGAGAATTATTTGTGAATGAAATGTAAGAGAGCAAACACTTATAAATAAAAATATTTAAATTTAATAGAATTTTATACTAAAAACTAGAACAATATTTCACAGCACACAACAAAAACGAATGACATTTTGACATTTTGACATTTTGCGGGTAAATAAAATATTCCAGCTCTATTAACTCCACCCTAGCAATGGAGCGACTGCGCAATGAGCAACAGGTTAAATTTGTGACTATGTTCACTACTTATAAAAATTGTTCACTTGTTGGCCGGATAGTGTGAACGGTTCGTATAAAAAAAGCAAAAAATGGAAAGATGGCCGTAATAAAAACCAATTATTTTATAGTGAACATACTTCCTTTTCAATTGACGTAGCAAATTTTGATGTTTTGATTTTTAAGAGCGTAAAAATGAATTTGTCTTTTTTTCTTTAAATTATTTTAAATTTGGTGAATATCTAATTTTATTTTAATGGTAATAACATTACTTAGTTTATTTTTAATCTGATTGAAAGCAGCACATGAAAATAACAAATTGTATTTGCTGAAATAATATCAATGTTTCAAGTATGTGATAATCGGTTTGTTTATTATTAATTCAAGTTTCTATATTTGTATATTATATTTATCTAAGTAATTTATCTTCAATTATCTATATATAGCTAAATAATTAACAAATCAATTGATATTAATTTGAATTGTAAATATTTTTTGAGCATTCTTTTTTTAGGTTATGTTTTCCCAATTGATAAAGCTTTCTGGGTTACCTTTGATGTGTAATGTTTTTAGATTTTATTCATAATGAATGTTTCGTTGTCTTCCTTTTAATCAAATCTCATTAAAAGCGAATTATCAAAATGTCTATTAGAAGTGCTTTGAAGTACACAAAAAAAAGAATATTTTCATAAAGCCGTCTGCAGAAAATGCAATGATGTTGAAAGTAAAATGAACTTTCTAATTCCTAAAATAACAACACATTTTTTGGTCTCACCGTACGTTTTAAGGAACTTCCAATAGAAATTTTTAGTTTCAATCATAAAAGAGACTAGCGCTAGCTGATCGAACAGATTTAATATTGAAAACGGAAATAGATTCGATAAACATTTTGTGACATCTTTCATTAGGCTGGTTAAGCATGAACAAAGTGTTGAAATTAATTCCTTAATAATAAGGAAAGACTATTTCTGGATTCTCTTTTTCCAATTATGCTTTTTTCACTTTATAAATTTAATTTAAACAATTTATTGTTTTTGATATATAAAATTCCTAATAAAATATTACATTTGGGTATGGAATTCCTGCATCTAGTACACTTTTCTTGTTTATAGAAGATCCAGGGGCGATTCTTTAATAATAGTCGAATGGGACTATTTTTAGTTATTATAGTCATTATGCTACAAACAACAACAGACTGAGGCGGCATTATGAAAAGCAATAACTTTGTCATCCAATAAGGGACGTTAGTTGATCACAGGACATACGCCACCCTTCAAATGTTTGTATCATAAAGGCAGTATTAAGGCAAAATCAATTTTAACAATCATCGAAAGAAGATCTGTCCTACACTAAAATGATTACAGATTCTATAAGTCAAAATTGTATTTATTATTTAAATATTCTTTGAACTTAGTTAAACAAGCAAGTACTTAAATAACTACAATTTGATTTTTCTATTTTGTTTACATAGTGACTCCAGAATTAAAAATAATTTTAAACATTCCAGAACCGATCACTACAAACAATCACAGAATTTAAAAATTTCCACATACGTTTTTGGTTTTTGGTTTTTTTTTTTTTATTCGCTGCAAATTATAAGTATTTCCAACAGATCACATTACTGGCAATTTGCCCAAAATTTATAATGCAAAAAAATAGAAAATCTATGTTAACTAAAAAGCTCTATCAATGATTCAAGTTCAATTCATTTAATTTTAATGAGAATGAACATATGGCTAGGTCATGACATCAACAAAAGAGTATTACATCCAAGTATTACTAGTAGTTAATGATATCAAATGAATAATGAATGTCTATTGCATGCCAATATATTGTGTTATTTCATGAAAAATTTGATTGTGTAACAACTTACATTTTCGTATTCTAACACTAAATCACAGTGAATGTTTGTGGCAACTGGCAAGAATTTGTTAGTTTGTCATAAAACAATAAAAAAAAAAAAAAACTAATTCACTTCGATATTTGTCTCGTAACTTGTTCCACTTGTCAGATCGAACGGTAACCTTTCTACTAAACAATATTTCTCTATGTAAGTACTTAGTGTTGAACTTTAGATTATTTCGCTCGAGAGACTCCAGACGAAACGGCCGGCATCGTCCGTTATTGTCAGTATGACACCTCATATACTAGCAGCAGATTCTAATACATTTATTAGTTAGATAATATTTTATGAAAAATCATACTATAGAGTAGTATGTAGTATATTACAATAAAGTATACATTTACTTAGGTGTTTTGCGTTGAATGTAGTTATCAGTGGTGTGATAAAAATATTTTTATTAAAGCATGACGCTTAATATATTCAAATGATATGTAGTTGTGCCTATGATGTGTAGTTGATTTCGTACAGTGCACTTTTATTAATGGAAGTAGGTACAAACATGTAGTTGCATAACTTACTGTTATTCATAAGATTATAAGTTCATTAAACTTTCGAATTAACTAAGTGAAAAATATGCTTTACGTATTCAGTGCCTAAGTATGACTAATTCACATGAAAGGATTTTTTTACCCTCACCCTTATTTATATTTGTTTCAAACATTTTGCCCTATGAATGTAACCAAAAACTGTGATTAATAAATTGAAGATTAAAACAAAAACGTGTGTGGAATTGCTTCATCTTTTCATAATCTAACATTTTTATAAAACTTGTCTCCACATGAGACTCGTACATTGTACCGGATTTTTTTTGCACTGCTTCAATCAGTTAAAAATAAATGTAGGAACCTATGATTGATCGCATTAGATATTCTGGAGGGGAACGAGAAAGTAGATATTTAATTAAAAAATTGGCCGCGGTGCCATTCTTGAATTTACCATATAAGAACAAACCTTGCAAAACGGCAGGCTATGACAGGATGCGAACAGGCAACGGCACACATTTCATTCTTTTCCTTTTCAGAGTAATAGTAAGGGCATTCAGAGTTCCGTACAGGGCATGTGCTATATATAGTCCGATACAGGATGAATGTGTGGCGGAATCAATTTGTAAATTCTGCGTGAAGCTGCCGGAAACGGCTGAACTCTTGCTCTGCGATTGCCCAGCTGTTTTGGAAAAAAAATGAGTAAAGGCTCTTAAAAGTCGTCAAGCTTATATGCCAAACATCTGAGTTAGTCCTTGGGCTGCTATCCTGAAGTTCATTGGGCTTATTAGAATATACAGCAATGAGAAATGTTTAATGGACCGACATATATTGGCCTAAGGACTGCTCTCTCATATAATATATCATACCATAAATACACATCTGATATTTTCCATCCAAAGCATCAAGTAAATAGTTTTTTTTTCTATATTACTCAGAACTAAAATGGCAACATCAGTACTACTCGCCTGTGGCCTAAACGAAATAAAACCAACACCATTTACATTGCTTCGGGAGGCAAGTGGCATTGATGGAAGTTTTCTGATAAGTTGCATACTCGGACAACGTCTTAAAGTACAGGACAGTGGAACAATTCTACTTTGTCTACATCATACGTATCAACATTACTCAAATGCTGGTATGCGATTAGGTTTCAATTTAAATTCATCACTGCACAAAGGAACATTACAACTAATCGAACCACTAACTGATTTAGCCGATAATATGTTTATGTCAAAATTTCTAACATCATCTCCGGAACAGCTACTAGAAACAATATGGAATTGTATACAAGAGGCGATATCAACACTTAAAACAAAATCATTTCTAAATATAATAATTGATGATCTATCGGCACTGATAAATTTGGGAGCAACCGAAAATTTAGTCGTAAGATTTTGTCGACGTCTTCAGCAATATGTATTGGAACAAAATCGGAATGGTGCTATTGTTGTTAAAGTTAACACAGCCAATGTATTTGAGCATTTATGTAATAATTTAGAAGATATTTCCGAATCAATTATTGAAATTAATGTATTAAGTTCGGGTAATTTTAAGGAAGTCGATGGTAAATTGATTGTCATTAAGCAATCGCCATCGTTAAGAAAGGAAATTTTATATAAAGTTAATGATCGAAATATTAAGATATTTGCTCCTGGTGAAGTTGGCGTTAAGATTTAATGATGCCCAAGAGTTCAGTTATAAATTTTGAGAGAAAAAAAATCGATGTTTATTGTTCACGCACACGTGTATGAAATATAATATTCTCTTCATAATATATTATTCAGACAAATTTAATAGTGGATTGTTTGTGTAATTTATGGTTCACCACATGCATTCAAATAGGCAATCATCATCTCGGAGAAATTTATTTCCAAAAACATACAAATGAAACAGTTATCCTACAAATAAATTGATTTTTGTTTGATTATATGTACTGAGTATGTATATTTCTTGGGAAGTATGTTGTTGATTTACTTTTTCTTACTAATACATATCTGCCATTTTGGGCGTCGCCCTTGTTGCTACACATAAATTAATTGTTTAAAATATATTGTATATTTGTATATATATATAAACAACTTGAACTTTGAGATTAGGATTTTCTTAGGAATTCTTTTTTCATTAAAATTATTTCCAAAAAATGTTCGAATTAATAGAAGTCAGTAAAGATATTGTGCCAAAATAGTTTTAATTCATCGCCATGGGAGGCAATTGATTGGCTATTAACTTTTATGAAAAATTCTGTACTCAAGTATTTTGATGCAGATTGTAGACATGTTAATTACTTCAATTAGATTATATTGTACATACTGTTGGATATGGAGTATCAACATAAAGATTTATTATTCATTTGTGCACACAAATATATTGAACCTATGTATATGTATGTTTATTTAAATTTTAAATTTTTATTTCCAAGTTCTCAGTAAAATTATAAATAAATAAATATAAAAGGAGACTGATCTTTGCGGTATGCCTATCTCGATCGATTTCTTGTTTTGCTTATTAAGGTTACCAATAAAACAAGATTTAGAAAAAATACCGTTTTTCCGATTATTTACATAAAGAAAAACCACAAGGAGCTTCAAAACTGAATTTCTTGTGAAATGAATCCGCGAGTTCCATATGCTCGTTAAACGCTAATTGACAGACAATTGGCACAACTTCCGTACGTGCATAGTCACAATTACTTCACCCAACTAACTAATAATAACTATCGGTCGATGTTCGCAAACGAAACTTCGCTTCAATTAACCAACTATCAATATAAATATCGAATCAAATCGATAAAAGTAAAGTCGACAGTTGATTTTTTTGAATTTACTACATGAAAATTATTTATTATGGTGGTATGTTGTATATATGTATATTATGTAAAACAAAAGAAAACAAAACATATATAAGATGTGATAAATAATAATGGCGCCACAGTCATTAAAAATAAAATAAAAAATTAATGTAACCAAAATCTCTATTACTGTGGACCATTATAAATTCTTTGGAAGCCGGTTTAACAAGAATGACACTAATATATATAATCGTAGCTTACTAGTTTTACGCGGATTATTACGAGCCGAAAATTTATCAACAATTAATTTGTCTTTTCTTCGTTTTTTTTTCTCCGAAATTTTGCATTTTATTAAATTTGGAATGTTTAATTGGTTTTAGTAAATATACATTTTATTACAATTTAATAATTAGATAAATAATCATATACAGGGTGCCCCACGTGATAAATCTAATATCTACAATTTAGTAACTTCGTGTCATTTTGTAAACGATTAAATTGTAGATATGTACAATTGTACAATGTTCTGTTATATTCTGTTATCACATGGAAAGAAAAGTATATCTGCGATTCACAAAAACAGCTGTATCTCACCTACAATTTTACAATTTCCAAAATGTATCCAAATAATATCAATTTGTAGATATCAAGATTTCTCATGCAGCTTTTTCATGCTTAATTATTCTCTAGAACACCCTGTACCAATGCAGATTCAATGTTTATTGTCTGGGAATTGAACTTCAAGATTAAAAATTAAAAATGTTACTATAAAAACGTGAAAAGAACTTCGAAATTTATTATTGAATGGATTCTAATGAAAAATCAAACCACGTCTTTCAAAATAGCATCCATTTTTGCGTTAGCAAACGATATAAGATTGAATTGCACCATTATAAAATGTAACTTTTTGAATAATAAAATTTAATAACCATCAACATTGATGTGACTCCTTTGCTAGGAATATATGGGCAAAACGTAATTTTATTCGTATAGAAGTTCCTTTTTAGATGGCGTATCCATCTAACCATTTTAAAGGATTTGTTTGGAAATTTTTCATTATTGTCATATTGTTGGATTGACTTTTGGTAGACATTTTGATGGCAATGACATGATTTCGATACATTTTACGTTAATAAATAAATACAAATAAAAGCCATTGATAAATTATAAAGTTATGCAACAACGACTGTAGAGACCCTTAGGGAAAATTGTCGATGGCAAAGCCATATGCATGCAATAATGCAAAAAAAAAATTCATTGATGATTTTTAACTATACAAATTTAATTTAAATGTCATGGTATAGATATAAAATCCTTCGAGCAAAACTCGTTTGCTATTTGTGTTGTTATAACTTTGAAATTTCAATTGACTCGCTCCTGTATTTTGCATGCACCCGTAAAAAGTTTTAATTAATTTTAACGTTAAAAAAAATCCTTTTTGCACTTCATTAAATTTGTATTTTTTGTTGTTGGTTTTTTTGGTTTACCGTCGGGTATGGCCTATCACTTGACGTACATATTAACTAGCGACAGCTCTATTTGGGGTTGTTTTTAAAGAAATCAAATATCGAATAAAAACTAACAAAGAACCTATTGGCCTTTCTAATGTTCTTGCAATTTAATTTACCAAGTTAAGCGATTATTCGACTATTTTTAATTACTTTCTAAGACCGTTTATTGTTGCCAATAATTATTGGCATACATACATACATATATTAGGGATTAGGGTGCATCAACATAATGATTTTGCGATATTTAGATAGTTATGGATCGAAAAAGATGGAATCGAAATTTTTATTGTCAATCCATTGTAATTTTTATTACGATATGATAAAAAAAACAGTGTAAAATTGTTTTATTTTAAAATTTCCATACAACAACTTATCGATGCACTCTACATACCTAAATATAATCAAAAATATACTTGTAGGGTATTATCGTGACTATACAAGAACATGATACTGTAGTGAAAATTACGGAAAATACAAAACTCCTTAAAACTCCTATAAATTTGTGTATAATAAAATTTCACATAGCTATAAAGTAATTTTAAGCTTTTTGAAACCGGTAATTGTGTAATGTTCATTCTCCTAGAAGTTACAAACTATCCTTTTGTGTGCAATAATAGCATTCACTTTAAGTGCCACAGTTATGCTTTTGCATCATATTGCCACCACATTTTTACCGCAATATATATTTTAAAGTTATTTAGTTTTCCATTTTTCATATAGCCAGAATATAACAAGAACATTATGGTGTTGCCTGGTCCCAACTCTTACCCTCTTTTCTTTTTTTTTTTTTTTAAAGACAGATTTTATGAAACTTAATAATATACGAGTACTAAGTATCTAGGTACGGTACGAAAAATGTTCTTTTCGAGCACGGTTCATTAAATTTAATTTATATTATTATGGTTTCGACAAAATGGTTTTAATATTGCACTGAGAAAATTAATTTTATAAAATTCCATTTCATATTAATTAGTCGCATTTTATCCTGTATTAATACTTTTCATATGTCGTTGATTTTTTTTTTTCTTTTTGCCTATTCAAAATGAACTGAACATATCGACATACTCGTACATTTTGCTTTCTACAGAATTAAATTGAATCTTCCTTTTATCCATCCACGTGCCCCCTAACTATACAAAGTTCATCTCGCATTGAATGGATTTATTTTTGTGCTAAAATGTTCTGAATTTTATCAATGGCACAGTGTTTCCGTAAATTAATGGTAAATTGTACCTACTTAATTAAGAATGAGACGAGGTTGAGTTTTGTACATTAATCTTGTCTGATTTTAATATTAAGAAAGGGAAGAAATTATGTATTTGTGTCATGTATTATATATGTACTCGTATAATGTTTATTGTATGCGCGAGAAAACGAAGCTATCCAAAGGGAATTATGTAACCGTGCATGTTGTAATATATGCATCATAGAAAGAAACTAGCTATGCCAATTATAATATAACCCGTATGAGTACTTGTTTATTATCTACGACTTTTTCCGTGTCTATTTTGATTATATCTATTGATTAAATTGAATATGTATATAAATAATTTAAAACCCTAGAAATTACAAAAAATTGATCGCAGCGCCTTTACGGTAGATCGTGGAACTTTTTGGTCTATTAATAAAATTTGCATTTTTTTTATTCTCTATCATTTTCGTCATATTCATTTTTTCCATAATCTAAATATTTTTCGAGTAAATGATTAAAAACCCTAGAAATTACATAAAATTGATTGTAGCTCTATAACGGTTGGTCGTGGAACTTTTTGGTCTCTATATGAAATTTTCATTTTTGTACTCTCTATAATTGTTGTTCATTTGTTCTACATTCCGACTATCTTTCGAGTAAATGAATGATTTATATTAGAATTAGGTTCACACTGTACCACAGCCTTCAATTTGCTCCAAAAACAATAGAGAACTGTCAAAGTTGTCAACTGTCTAGGACTATATAGTAAAACTCCCAAGACGAACAGACAGACAGACGAACGTGCATATTTCGACATAGAATTTCACGAAAAAGACAAAAAAAAATTTTTCAACGATGAGTAAGTATTAAGGGGCGATAAAAATGTTGTACCAAAGTTATAATACCCTTTGATACGGGTATAAAAAATAAAATATATAGGTACCGATTCAGATCAGGTGCTATATGTTATTTGAAGCTATAGCATTTAATATAAGGGAAATCGAAGCAATAGCAAAAAGCTTTTATGCTCATGTTTAAAGTTTTAGTTTTAACTTAATATATGACATTTTTGATAAAATTCGTTAATACTTTGGCAAGTATTTGGTAAGTGACACAGACCCAATACGATAGATGCATCGAATTTCTAGTTTTAAGTTTATAGGACGACATAATTTTTTTTGGTTAAACAGTAGATAAGTCGGTAGCCTTCGAAAAACAAAATTTGACAAAATATAATTTTAATCTGGAATTTATTTTGTATTTCAACATAGGATTTATATTAAAAGAATCGTTAATAACAAGAGATTTAAAGAAAACAAAGGATTTGATTTGAGTTTAGAAAAATTCCATTTGTTATTTATGACTTATTTTACTTCGTCTTTTAATTTTGAATATATTAACACTAAAAATCATTTTAATCAGCAAAATTAATTAAAAAATCAATAGAAAAATATAGAAAGACAGAGCTATATATGCATATATAATATAAAATGCTACATTATAATTATGCAGGTACTGGATGAATACTCAAAGAAAAAAAAACATTTTAATTAATGCTAATGCTAAATAAATTCTGAAAAGATGAGACCGGTTAACGCGCACAAGACAACATAATGTTCAAATTCTCTGTTCTATGTCTATTTTATATGTATTGTATATACCTCCTATGTATTTAATAATATACTTACTTAAATCGGTAGATATTACAAGCTAGGTGAGATTTGCTATGTCTTACTCTTTCAGAAAAATTCCTACTGTCCTACTTTGGTTTTTTTTTTACTTAAATATTTAAAAGTTTTATCTTTCCTTTCCGCTAAATACACACACTCGCTCAAACAGTCGCACTCTGTAAGACAAAATACCGAAAAGAAAAGAAATCATGAAAGCAAAACAAGTGAAGCCAAAAATTAAGAAAAATCAATCGATACCACATTTATTGTGAGTAGAAAGAACGTAGCTAGCCACAAGAGCCATTCAAGTGGTTTGGAAATGATCATCTATCATCTAACAAACGATTACGCGTTATACCAACTGTCTGTCAATTAGGTTGATTATTGTTTGATTCTACAAGTCAAATGAAACCCAAAAAAAGAAAAACAAAAAAAGCTTAAGAGTTTTAGCGAAACATTGCAACTGTCAAATTCTATCAGTATAAGCTTCTCAAATGTGCCGTAAAATTTCACAAAACAAAATCATTTGTCCTTTGTTGAATTTCGGTACACGTCGTGACGAGATTTTGCTAGGAAGGAAATCAAATCCAATCCAAGACCTTTTCCTGTCCCTTCTAGTTAGTTATGGTTGACTTTGCTACATTGTGTTGTTTTATTTGAGTGATTCAGTTGGTGTGAATTAATTAACAACTAAAATTTGTACATAGCTTTCAACGAGTATAATATCTTTATTCCTTTATTCTTTAACACCATTCTTTCTAGACTATCATACATGATATACATAAGTGACTAAAAGGAAAAGCACTGAAATAGTATTTATATAAAGTCTTGTGCTGTATCAATTTAGGCGTCATAAACCCTCTGTAACCACGGCCACCGTACTAATTCCTTTATCTCAGATGATATTAATATTCTTGAAGTTATTATGAATTCTGTGCAAATTGCCAATTTATTTTTAAATAGCCTGACTGCTTTAACTTTAATGGGATATAATAAACTTATTATTTGTTGCAGAGATTAAATGGCTTTCTGCAAGTACAGCTTGTAATATTTTACTAAGAAATACATTTTTGTGAAGTGACTTTTTATAGAAAAAATAATTGAAAATTCTCTTTTTTTGTTCACAATCACAATATATAAAAAATAAATCTCAGCTCCAAAGGAATTTCTTGTTTTTTTTTTTTGTAATATTTAGCAATACACAAACAAATTTATGTCATTTTACATCAATACGGTTATTTCACTTTATCAGTGAAATTGTATGCTTTAATATAGGAAACCAGAATGAAAATGGAAATTTAATTGATCATACGAGTATTAAAGATAATATATGCAGATAAAATAAAATGCAAATTATACCAATATTTACTTACTTAATAATTACAACAATTGTATATAAAGAGATGACCTTGGTGATTTTTGTGCAGTTCACTTTTTTCATTAGAAAAGTGCACCTAACTTAATCGTATTCATTCCAAGGCAGGCGTCGTTCAACTTCAAAGTACCGTTCTCTTTAACCGTCAACCGACAACATATTCAAGGACTATATGAACTTTAACATAATTGAATATCAATAATACCAACCACTGTAGTATACTGTATACGAATTAAAGTATGTTAAATATTTACACAGCGTATTTAAATTTATTTATCGAATACACCATGTGCGGAATTTAACTATAGAGATTTTCTGTACTCAGTCGCGTAGTCTGTGGTTGCATTGCGATAAATTAAATTTTACACCCAGCCAAATTGATAATAAATTGTAACTATCATAGGCGCCGACAGAATTTTTTTCAAGGGGGAGCGATTTTTATTTTAATTTATCTATTTATATTATTCGAAACAATATTTTAAATCGATCAACTTTTGACCATGTACCATTTTATAAATCCATGAAACTTTCAGAATATGCAGTTTTGGTGATTTTTTTTAAATTGTCCATTTTCTTAGTATGTAAGGTTTTCAAAAAATCATAACTTTGAAACCGCTATGCCGATTTTGACAAGGTAGGACTTATTTTTTAAGGAAATGGAAAAACTTTTTATTAAAAATATAATATAAAAATTATCGGATTGCATATCTCCAAAAAATCTGATCATCTAATGCGATTTTAAATATGGCTACCATTCATTTCGAGGGAGAATGTTTCCGTTGCCCTCGCCGGCGCTTATGATAACTGTTAACATTCATTGCACTTTATAAATTACTCAGACATAAAGAGTCCAATGCATTACCTTTACACCTGCACAATTGATAATAGTGTCACCAACATTGCTTTAATCTTTAACGAGTAAAGGTTCCAAAAAGTTCTAGGTTTAAAATACAGTCAAACAGAACTATAAATGGACTAAAATTAAATTACTCTTGTTTTGAGGCAAAATATTTTCCTGTTTTATTTTTATATTTATAAACGATTTTATGACCATCAGCGATCTGGAGACGACGCACAGAAAGCGGTCTGCCGCGATAGGCCGCCATATTGTATAGTAGTTTCTTTTGCTACTTTGGTGTACGGACAAAAAATGAATTCAGGTTAATGAAGAAGCTTTGCTGCTATTATCCTGAATGGAAATGAAAAAACGACAGTGTTGGGTGCATGAAGTGTATAAGAAACGAAGGTTTTGGGTTGAGATCGAATCTCAAGCAGATCGGCACTTGTATTTTGTTCGCACAAAATGTCAATGTCGGAATGATCATTTATGAATGGTAATTCCGATCTCGACATCTCTGTAGCAGTCGGAAACATTGTGCTGTTTTTCATTTATTTTCGTATGTCACGAAAGTCCATAAGTTGTTAGCACCACATATAATTCAATAGTCAAAAATAAATGAATAATTTCATACCATCTCTGCCATTATTGCAATCACAATAATTGTTGACAGACCGGGCAATAAATATTTGGCGGTCACACCTTGAACGCGCTCTTAGTGCACGTCTTCATAAGTACATATATGTATGCTTTGCCGCGCGGTCAAAAAATGGCAGATCGCGGCGAACAGACCGTGCTCTGTGTGCCGGTACCTTAAACGTCACTAGACGAATATTATTGCGTTTTTAGCTCTGTTTCTGTGCCTGTCAATTTTTAGAACACGGTCAATATTTTTGAACTTATACCGGACGTTATAAAATTTAATTTTACAATAAAAAAAGTTCCAAAAATTAAATCGGCTTTTTTTAGGTGAACATTAGTCAGCACTTTTAATTCTATAATATCACGAAAAACTTTTCAAACTCCCCTCATAGTAATAACGAAAAACATAGAATCTTTATCAGAAAGACGCACCAGAGTATGGTTTTCTTTTGTCAACGAAACTTTTAATGCAGAGAGCGAGAAAATCTAAAGATTGTTGCTGTTGCCATTGGTTTCAATAGTAGAGCTAAGAGAGATTTTGCCATCACAACACACAACAAAAAGCTCTGAGTAATATAAAATCAACCAAAACAAAAATGTTTTCTTGTCTTTGGGTCGAAGGACAGTAAAATTCTGCGCTGATATCACGCGTACGGTATATTCATGGAATGTCGCAATTTTTTGTTTAGTTGCGATTTGGCGGTTGCAAATATCGCGTGCGAAAACTTAACCGGAACTATGTAGCGAGTAGTGAAGTAGTAGTGTATGTGCATTTTCTAATATTTGGTGTTGCAAATTAACTAAATTTTAAATAAATTATGAAATTTGTGAGAATTTTTTTGTCAAGAATTTTGTCAGTTTTTGCTTCTATGTAAATAAAGTGCATAATTTTAAGACTTCTTGTTGTGCTTCTATATACTAGGTAGACATGTTCTTACAGTTAGAATATATTGGATAAATTTAAAATGTTTGTATAATTTAAATTTAAGAAATTCAGTTATAAATGAAATTATTATTTATGGCCATTGTATCGATTGATATTAGTCGATTTAATGTTAATGAATACCATAAATAAAAAATAATTATACCTACTTAATTAGTTTCAGTCAAAAATGTTTAAAACGTGTTTGGTAGGTTTCGTGCGAAAAAAATTTAATTTGTTTTTGCTGCAATTTCTACGTATTTAGTGTAGCTGTAGCTGCGGTTTTTTAGTTGCCTGCAGAAATTTTGAAAATATTGGATTTTTTTTTAAAAATTGGAAACAAATTTTTTAAGGCTCCAGTAAATTTTTTATTTTCAACTATTTTTCACTCGATCAAATACCAAATGTCCTAACAAATAAGGTTTAATTTTAAAAAATTTACTTTTTTTAATAGATTTTTACTTTTACTTTACTTCCTTTTTTTTGTAGATAAAATCTTTTAATCTTTACTGATAAGTCGACATCAGTTCTAATTCTAATGACTAACCACGAAAATTGGTCCTTATAATCAATTTTAAAATTCAAGGTTAGATAGTTGTTTTTTTATATACCATATATGTACATAATACAATAATTTGTATCGTTTGTAATATCACTATACTCAATAAGAAATTACCTCTCTAAATAAATAGAATATTTTAAATAGAATGTATCAATGTGAGGTTTAAAGACACTCTGGTTATAAAATTCAAGAAAAAACCATCAATATTTTTCAACTTTCAGAGATCGAAAGTAAAATAAAACAACAGACTATTTGTTTTGATGTAAATAGCTGACTGCTATTTAAAATACATAAAATTAAATAGAAAAACACAATCGTATCGTAAAAATAACTTATTCAAATCAAAATCATCAATCCCATGGGAATAAAAAAATAGGAAAATGTTTTATTTTTAAATTGGACGGAATGTATTTATGTTCGCATATATCAAAATTCAAATTTTACTAGTTAATCATTTGTTATTAGTATTACATAATTTTTATAGACAAATTATTGTTTGAAGTTAAATATTTGGCAATTTTTATGTTTTGTAAATATTCTTTTTAGACTGAATGTATATATCTTTGTTCAATTATAATATTTAATGTTTATTCATTAAATTCTGTCGGCATTAAATTAAATTCAAAATATCCACGATTTAATATGTATGATTACCTACTACCGGTATTGAGTGCGTTCACAACAATCAATGGAAGCGATTTGAAATTATTGCTACCGGTTCACTTGAACTAACGGTAACATTTTACCGTCATTTTCACAGTCGTTAACAAACAGCAACTTAAATATATTGGAAAACTTCTGAATTTACCAGTAGAACGTAGAAACGTTAAAATCAATTTTTCCATTGAGACCATTGAACATTTCAGACATGTTGGTTATGATGGATTTGAAAGAACAATAATTTATTCAATATTGGTCAACTTAGAAGAAACTCTGTCTTCATTTAGAAAGATTAGGAGCCATAAAATAAAGTTATCGGTATGTGGGATTCAATTTTTATACTTTTTTTCTAATTTTTTTATTTTTTAAATTTTAAGTCCAAATACTCATATCAGTGTGTTCATTGCGTATAATAAATATCGATCGAAAGCGATTGCTACTGACCTAACGTCATTAAAATTTATCGTTATCAATATTGCGGTAGAATCGTGGTTGCATGTGATCACTAATCTATAGTCTGACTTAGAGACAGGGGATATTCAAAATTTCATGTAACTGAAGCTAACTGGGGTTAAAAAATAAATGTCAAATGGCACCAGACTATTTATGTAGCTATATTTACATATTATGAATGAATATTTATTTTAACGCTAACAAAAGTGTTCATAATCTGTATAAGATTTGCTATGTTTTTTTTTTTTAATTTAATTTATATTTAAAATACTCTATTGCCATTTCTCATAACATTTATTATATTAGGCATATATTATCATAACAAATTTATTTACTTGCATATGTTCAAACGTATTGATATTGACAAATTCTCACTGACATTATGTAGCTACCTACATAAATTTAGTACAATTAGAACATGTTGTTCGTGACAATATTTGAATTGATAAATAAAATATGTAATTGATTTTTATCAGCATGTTACAAAAATATATACCAAAAATTGACGCCTTGATTCCGTAGAGAGTTCACAGAATAAAACATAAAAAATAAGTTGCAAATATAATACTGAGCAATCCCCATGGCTAATCAACTAATTTTTTTATCAAACTGATTATTAATAGCGACACAATTTCCAATAATCAGCTTTTCCTTTTCACTTCATATAATTTTTTTTTATTTCAATTTTTCTGCCAGATATTTTTTTATATATTGTATTGGAAACTATAGCAAAATCATTAATATTAATGTCATTCATTAAAAGACTTTGTATATAATATATATGGAGAAGAAAAAAACAATTAACCTATATTATCTAAAGGTACTTATGTTTTATTTATTATTATTTGTAGAATTAATTAAATCGATAATTTTGCTAATTAAGTAGTTATTATATAAGGTACCTACAATTTGCATTCATTTGTGTTTCTATTAAACTGCCTACTTATTTGTTTATAAATATTTACCTATAATTATTTGCTATTATTTGAAATTAAATGAATAAATTCCACCCCTCTCGAGGAATTCAAACCCGCCATCACTCAATTGCCAGTCGATTATTTACATTTTGAGAATTCGTCCACAATCTTTCCTAAGTAACCCAAGATGATGACTGAAATCATGTCAAATATAAAAATTGTTTTTTAGATCGATATTTCTGTTTAAATTAATTTAAAGAATTTATATTTTTGGTTTTTGCATTTGGTTCGGTCTATTTAATTAAAAAAACGGTTTCAATATTTTTTTTTTAAATTAAAATTAATTATTATTAGTTAGGAGTTTTTATGTATAATAATTTATTTTTATAAAAGTCTTTTGGTTTGACAAGTTTTTAATTATACTGAGTTTCTTTATTGGATTTCTGAGAATCCACATTTTTAGAAATGCTATTTTCAAAGCAATTATGTTTCTAATTAATAAAGTTAAGTAAAATAAAATAAAGTTTCTTACATAAAATAATATTTATCATATAAAAGTGTTCTTCAAATCTATAGACACGTAACAGATATATGTAATACCTATAAGAGGTAAGTAATATAAAACAATCTTCTCACCTGACATCCTTGTCAGATTATATACAAAGCTTCATTGTGCTTCATTAAGCGCATTCATCTACTTGAAAGTTATTGTTCCAATTGTATACTCTTATCTTAACATAAAGCCGATATTGTATTTATTCAATAAACCTTATCCAGAAAATGATCCTACTTTAGGTATATAGAAAACAACCTGAAAATGTAGACCCAATTCGAAATACCGCATTAAATACAACAAATATCCCAAAATAACATAGAATAATGACAATGAGTTATCTCTAAACAGTGCGTATCATATCACTGTATATATACCTACCTATATACATATATACATATATCGAAAGCTTCGTATTTCTACATACTTATATCCTATAATGGTAAGCTTAAGTGCGCCAAACGTCAATTTTATTTTTAATTAATTAACACAACACGTGAATTCATTATATACGTATTTTTAGCAAATACCTATATGTAATACATAGGTACATATTATGTATATGCACCTATCTATATGATATGTTTTTCTATATTTATTCAGTCTATCCGTAATTCCGTACTATACAGACATATGTATATGTATGTAGATTGTAGGTATATACAATGACAATCATTTTTTTCCGCTTGGCATATCTTGAATATGTATATAAAATGCCAAAAGCTCATCTATCATGATTAAGTGAATAAAGCTCCTGTAATAAGGGAAAATAGAGCGATAGAAATCGCAATAAAAATTTAAGAATGAGAGAAATTTTATCATAATAAACTCTATTTATAAAGTTTGTTTCATTGTCATCGAACGGTTTATTATTTTTTTTTTTCGTTTTTCGTTTTTCGTTTTTCGTTTTTTGTTGATTAATTAAATTCGAACGTAAATTGTACAGAAATTTTTAATGTCCCTCCGGCAGCAATAATCGAAATAATATAATAAAGTTTGTCGTCTACTTTTCAATTAAATTGTTTTATGGGCTTTCCTTAACTGCTTCCAGTTGATCTTTTTCTGTAAACTTTCATTTTTCAATTTCTAAGCAATCTCGAAAAAAAATTTCCAGCTCTCTTATTGGTTTTTTTTTTTAAAAACTAATAATTTTTCTTTTTATATATTTTTTCAAGTTTCAAGTTTCATTATTAACTGTTGTCCGTTTGTAAGGCAATTCAGAATAATAACGACACTAATCAGAATTGTTTGAAAATCAGTAGGTACCTAAAATATTTAAATTCGGATATAGGAATGATGTATAGATTCTAGTCTAATCATATACATAGGGTTGAGTCTAATTGTAAATTTGGATCCTTTATCAAATGGGAATAAATAACTTTTTCTTTGAGTTCTGGTTTTTCTCGGTTTTTTAGTAAATTTTTTGAACATTGGACATTGATGCCAAATGAAATGAAAATTTGGAAATGTGTTCAAATTGGAACATTCAACTTCATTATTACCTGTTAAACAACATTTTCTGAAATTATCACTCAACTTTTTAAATATTTTCTTATTATATTTATGTATGTTCATCCATTTAAATACCACTTTAATTTCAGCATTTAATTTTAACATCCCCATCAAACGGATATTAAAGTCCGAAATCCTTGATAATTTATATAAAAGAAAAATTACGATCATAAATTCAACAAGAATTTTTTGGTGACATAGCATTTATGATTAATGACTCTTATTTGATATTTATTTCGTGTTGGTAATAATAATTGGTGGAAGCTATAATTGCCGACAATTAGGCTAAATTTACCTTAATACCTTTTTTGTGTTGAATAATTTTAATAAATTTCTACTGTTTTTTTTTATTATTGGCATGGTTCACAAATAAATGCTTCAAATTTTCCTTTAGATATTTATAGATGTGTATTTAGCAGTAACGGTTCTATCAATGTTCACGTCGTTCAATGAACGTAAAATATTTATAAATTGTTTAATAATTTGAAATTCTAAAGAAATCGCAATTTTAAAAATTATTCGTGAATCAAAAAAAGCTTAAATTAGCTTACATATACATAAATATTTATATGTATATATGTAAATGAATATTGTTTCTTTAAGTATCATTTTTATATGATATAATATAGTAGACGCATAAACCAAGAATTCCAATCTTCCAATTTATTTTATTTCAAAAATTATGATTAAGTATGTATTTAGAAGATATATAAAATCATAATCGTAAAAAGATACGATAACAAACAAAATAAAAAAAAATCATATTAATAATTGATTAAATTACCGAAGACATCGCATCAATAATAAATTTGAGAGCATTTAAAAAAAAAAAAATCATCTGATCAATGTTTTATTAAATATTCTGAGATTTACAAACTTTTACATCCGCATGTTATTCATTAAGCGACATTAGAAGACTCATATGTGTCGCGACGTATTGAAAAAAATTAATTAAAGAATCTGTGTAGGTGTTTTGATGTCTTTAGACGGTTTATATGTATGTTAATGTCTGTTATTTCTAAAAATTCATTAAAATTTAATTTTTCTTAAATTATATATATAACTAAGATATTTTTTTTTTGTACGTGGAAAAACTAGCTGTTCTTTAAATGGCAAGACTTTCTGACTGTAGGATGGTTTTTTTTTCTGCAAAAACTATACATATACAGCACAATTAATTATTTTAATTAATACAAAATCAATATAATTTAAAATTCAAAAATATGTTAAATGAAATAATGCAATTGATTTATTAGATTTATTTAAAAAAAAAAATTACTTCTTTTTGTGACAGTAAATATTATGCAACAAAATTTATATTTACATACAACAAAATTACTATTTTAAGTAATAAAACATTTGAGGACAAATTTTCTATACCTACTTATGTACATTGTACATAATGTATATATGTATGTAAATATTTCCTTTTTTTGAAATTTTGCTCACTTTTGCTATATCAAAGAATACAAAATTGAAGATGCGCTTTATTTAATGAAAAATCTTTTATGTGTCTTATAATAGCCCATAATAAAAAAAAACAGTACAGAAGGAAAAATTGGCTACGCCGATTAAAATATACCCGTATGCGCACTTGTTTATTATTTACAATTTTGTCCGTGTCTATTTTGTCTGTACAATAAATATAATTGGGTAAATTGAATACAAACTCTAGAAATGACATAAAATTGATTGCAGCGCCATAACGGTATTTTGTGGAACTTTTTAGTCTATCAATGAAATCTTCCATTTTTTATTCTCTATTATTTTCGTCATATTAATTTTTTCCCTAATCTAAATACTTTTCGATTAAATGATTAAAAACCGTAGAAATTCAATAAAATTGATTGCAGCGCCATAACGCTAAGTCGTATAACTTTTTGGTCTATGAAAGAAATCTTCATTTTTGTATTCTCTATATTTGTTGCCATATTCATTTTTTCTACATTTCGACTACCTTTCGAGTAAATGAATGGTTTAGATAAAAATTAACACTGTACCACATCCTCCCCTATTTTTTGTCCGATTTGCTCCAAAAACAATCGTACTCTAGGACTACATAATAAACTGTAAAAATTTCAGCTTTCTAGCTTCAGCCGTTTAGCCGGAATCTTGATCACGGACAGACGGAATTTTTTTTTCTACGATGAGTATTAAGGGGGGTTACAAACTCCGTACCAAAGTTATAATACCCTTGATTAACATCATACGGGTATAAACAGTAACAGTTGGTAATGTATGTACATTGTACATTGTACATTGTACATAGGTTAGACCGGTTAGACATGAGATCCTACTATTTTTGGGGTAGTTTATTAATTCATTTTGACTCAAAATATTTGTTTTGCAAAAAAATTTTTTTTTTTGGTACAAAATCTAGTTAATATTAAAAATATCTTCGTTAAACTTAATTTAACTTAATTTGACCAACATGTTTTAAAGAAAATATTATTTTATTATTTGATAAAAGTAAAATTAATCAATCACGTTTTGTCTATACAAATTTTCCGTCAAATAGTAAAATATGCCAATGTCTAATAATTTTTAAATTAGATATCATTAATATTATGCATAACATCGATATTTTTTACGAAACATTTTACATAACAAAATAAATGAATAATTATCTTAACGTTAACTTATAAATTCACATCACGACACGTGGCTGCGTTGTTCTTAACATTAATTTTGGTTTATAACTTTAAGTCCGATCGAATTTAAAAAAAATTTCTATACACACAATTTATGTATTTTCTCTTGTTTTTATACTTTATATACTTATGTATACCTTCGAATAAATACATACATAAAATTGTATATAAGCAATATAAATAATTCATGATTCTTGTGGAAAATAGAAAATTAATGTTGTTGTGGGGGAGGGGGGGGTTATATTTAGTTAGAAAATAATCTATAAATTTTTTTATATTGATTTTAAATGAATATGATTGACCAACCATAAGAAAAAGCAATCAGCGATGATTTCCCCATCAAACGTTAACGTAACCAGAACAGTAACTTACAAAATGTTAACAAATAAAATCGATGTAAGTATTATGAGTGTATGAAATGATTTTGTTTTTTTCAGGAAACAATTTATATCTCCGTCTCCCCGACCCCTTTCCGATATTTTTGTTGCAAAATATTTATTTGAAAAAGTTAATGAAATCAATGTAAAGAAAAAGTTTTTTTTTTTATTGATCGATTTTATTTTTATTTTCCTACAGTAGAATATTTGCAACTTTGGAAAGTAAAAGATTTTTAGTATTTTAGATTTTAGATTTGTCGTAAATTTGATTTTAAAATAAGCACGGTTTAAGCGGAAACATATGCGATGGAACATGAAATAAGTACGAATTTTTAGAGATAGATCTAGGCATACATTTTTTATTTTTATTTAAACACCCTTCTTATGCAATTTTTTGAATTTTAAAAATACAAAGGAGTACTACAATATCTATACCTACATACATATAGTACATAGATAATCTCATCACAAATGCGCACTTTATTTTTACAAATCGATAAACTAAAGTATTGATAGTGTAAATTATTTTACGATATATTAGCGATTTTGTAGTGATTTTTTTCTTCTTCTTCTCAAATCTTCAGTAAATAAAGCATTTTTTTTTCTAAATATATAAAATATTATGTATTTATCTAAATATTTACTGGATAATAACAATACTCAATATACATACATGCCACATGCTCGTTTTATGTAATTTTTTTGTTAAATGTTAAATCACGGTCGTATTCTATGAATAGAATTTTACATACATACATATAGGTAGGTAAATGCATATATAGATATACTAAGCTTTATATACGAATTTAGTATTCTCTTTTTCTTCTGAATTTAGTATTTACAATATTTGGAATATATACTAAATACATTTAATATGGATTAGATTTCATTCATGCATTCATGTTGATTCCACGCATATACAATATTATGTATAAATATATGGATCTTAAAATGTCTGTTATAGTATTTAAAGAATTTTTGGATAATATTCTGGTTGTCGTTTTTCCACTTTCCATTTATCGCTGAATAATATATCACAAATCAATTTATATCGGGATAGTTTATCTAAATGATAACTTATTTTCGGATAATATTACTCCGGGACACATTAATTTATTCGAAAGGTAGTCGAAATGAAGAAAAAATGAATATGACAACAATTATAGAGAATACAAAAATGAAGATTTTATTAATAGACCAAAAAGTTGTACAACCTGCCGTTATGACGCTGCAATCAATTTTATTGAATTTCAAGGGTTTTTAATCATTTAATCGAAAAGTATTTAGATTAGGGAAAAAATGAATATGACGAAAATGATAGAGAATAAAAAACGGAAAAGTTCCCCAAAATACCGTTATGGCGCTGCAATCAATTTTATGTCATTTCAATGGTTTTTAATCATTTGTATAAAATTTACTCAATATATATTTGTTGTTGTTGACAAAATAGACACGGATAAGGTTGTAGATAATAAACAAGTACTCATACGGGTACATATATTACAATCGGCATATGTGATTTTATTTTGAATCGGTAATGCAACATTATTACATTACAACTCGTATCGTATTTGTTTTTACAATAAACAATTGTAATTTTCATTTTTTTTTATTAAATCAATTGCAGCTTATGGATATGCAGTTATTCAAATACATATATAAAAACACAAATATTCATATGTATGTACCTACTTAAATATAAACATTGGAATATTTGCATAATTAAAATATAACTCATTTACAGTAAGTTGTAAGTTATTTATTTAATTAAAATCGATTTTACGTTTTTTATGTTACATGACATTTTATTTTCTCATAAATGTTTTGTAGTATTTTCCATAAATTTTTTCTTAGTTTTTTCTATAAATCACAAAAAAACAACTAAGTTTACGATTAACAGCATGTGTGTGTGTGTGTGTTTATTTGCAAATGTCAGTATCTATCTATATAGATTACTACATACCTTATAATAATATAGAATAGTTGAAATTATCTACATATATAATCATAAAATTGATAATAATTATTTATTATTATTATTATTTATTTTTTCAAAAAAAATCCCTAAAAATTACATAATTTTAAAAGTATTCAAAGTCCTTTTAAAAGAACTAATCCCTAATACTCACGTATTGTATTGAATAAAAGAAGAGATCTTAGACCAAAAATTAAATTTGCATATTAAATTGGAAATTTTTTCCAAAGTTTTAATCGAGTAATAAATTCAATATTGTACCCCATAAAATCAAGTGTTTTATTAAGAAAACGTCTTAATATATTCTAAGAGTTTTGTCTAATATCCACCGCGATGTGATAACTTTAAATTTTTGTTTATGTTGTATTTTCCTAAATACTAAAATGAAATATTATTTTGGTTTATGATTTTCAAAATGTTTGTTGTTCTACTATCATAGAAATATATTGCTTATTACTAATAAATTTGTAGCTAATAGTAGTATCTAATTACTAATAATATGGGCGGTTATGTTTGTCATGTAATATATTCGATATATGGTGTAAGTACTATGTACATACATACAGTGATAGTATCGAGATATAGGTACATACATAATTATGTACATATGTAGAATGTACAAATATGTATGTACATTGTACAAGAATGTGGATCAGAAAAATATTATACGAATTTCAATAAAATTATGTAGGTCAATATAACCAAACTATTAATAATAGGGATTAATAATTAAAGCCCAAATATTCTCTGGATAAATAATTTCGTTGTAGGGGAGAGTGGAGTAAATTTCTCCGCTCCCCTTCAGCATTTTCGAATTATTATTAACATATAACAATTCGAAAATGTTTTACTATTATAGTAGGTACCTACCTCCAGTGCTGTTCAATATGGATTTTCTCCAATTTGATGAAACGATGCCATGTCATTGAATGAAATTATTTTTTATTGTAAATTTTTTTAATCAATATGGATGGGAGTTACAGTGTTTAAAGATGTTTTGATGGCCAAAATAATAGAAGCGGAAAGAAGATGTGCGAAAACCGATAAAAAAAACCATAAATTAACCAAATGCAATAACAATAACTAATGACCTTACTGGTAGGCTAGAGGTCACAAGCCACTAAAACCGATAACTTTAATTGAGATCGAATTCTGCAGATATCTATCTTATCTACGTATAAATCGGTCAACAAATGTCGGAGTTACGTGCTATTTCTCTTTTTACAATATCAAAAATTCTGTTATTTTTATAAATACTTTTCTTACCTTCAAATTTATTTTAATCCCAAAACCTGAAGAACTAAACTATAGACAATGGTGGATTGAACAATATAAAAAAAGGTTGATGTCCATATTGTAAAAGTAAAAGTTAAGTTAGGTCCATATTTTTACCGCATTTAATTTTGATCCTAAACAATTACAGTACATTATTTTGAATATTAAAAAAAATCGATTTTAAATAAAACCTAAAATTATATTAAAATAATAAATATCAACTGCTGTCACTTTTCACTTTTCTATACCTTACAACAAACTTTTGCGGGAAACTCTTAATTATAGTCTAAACACTCTAATCAAGTTATATGCCATGTTCCAAAAATTTCTCAAACAACAAAAATTTTTGATGGAAATTAATTACAGAACGTAGACAATTTAATTACAATTCGCATTTACTTAATTATCTATACATGCGGCTTTAATGTTGTAAATGAGATGCGATTTAGTGCCATCACCATTTGCCAAGAAAAGGGTGTCTGAGACATTAGTACGGTAATATTCCATCTATTAAATTATTAAAGGTCGTCCTCTGTCAACAAAATAATAATAGACAACTTTTTATCATATACCTATACACGTTTTTTTTATGAATCGGCCATTTAATTTACATAATTTTATTACATTAAATATTTTATACGAAAAAATTACATTTTTAATTCCAAATTTTTGAACAGAAAAAAAAAACGCGAATGAAATTAACTGCAAACTCGTTCCATTAATAAAAATACTAAACAAAATCAATATTATCAGATTTTTATGCAAAATAAATTCTATTTTAAAACAAGTTTTTTTGAAGAAAAAAAAAAGAACAAAGATTTTATTGGGGCTTTTATATGGAATCCATAATATAGTGGGCATATCTTACTTTTTTTTATGCATAAATAAATATAAAGATATCAAAAAGCGCAACATTTGGTATTTTCGTTCGTCTATTTTTGCTTTAATTTATTTATTTTCATTTACCTTTAAATTTTATATATTGGATACGAGTATCATACCTACGATTGTTTTTATAAATGACTAAATTCCTTAATTAAGTAGGTAGATAAATATGAGAACATGTTGTCAGTCAGAAAAAACAATTTTTTTGAAATATTTTGAAAATTAAATGTATATTTGCAAGAGGAAAAACATTCCTCCCCCTCCCAAATCAAAATCCCTTGGACTTGGACAATTCTTTCTCTGGGGAGGCATTTTATCTGCATTAAAATAGATTTTCAAGGTCCACAGTATAAAAGAATTTTATTGAATAGTAAACGGACAATATTTACGGACAAAAATCTCACTAAAGAACTCTTGCAAAGCGGACAGAATTTCCGAATCACATTTAATGAAAGCCCCACACCCCTTCCGTATGCAATCAAAAAAATTCATTTTTGCTGTAAAAAAAAATTGTCTGCTTTGCAAAATTTAAACATTTTGCGATAAATTAATAGACAAACAATGCTGGAAAATTGACATAAAAACTTTGTTCGATATTTTACCTAATTTTTAAAATAAAAAAAAAAGTTATTTTTATAAGAAATTAATTAACATACCTAATACATTTTAATTTCTAAATTAAGAACGCATATTTTGGCATTTTTATTACATAATTACTGTATGTCTCAGACTGTAGTGATGTCATTTTTTTTCTTTTTTTTTTTCTTGTTAATTTTAAATATTCATTCGGAAGTATACAAAGACCTGAAATGGACAATAAATCATTGACAACCATACCAAATAGACCACCTTGATAATGTTTTGTGTTTAACAATACAAATTAATGTTTACAAGAATATTTACACACAAATTTTGATTTATTTTAACATCAAAATGCATTACAATTTAAGACCTGACAACAAAGTTGTTCGAATTGGAAGAAAAAAAATTTATATTTTTATGGAAAGTAAGAATAAAACTTGTTTGATCTTGCAAGACTCTATTTGGTTTATCTCTAACTAGTAGGTTTAACTAGTTGGTATAATTAGTAGGTTTGGAATAGATATGGTATGGATTATGGATATATTAAATTACAAATGATTTATTAAAGAATAATAAACACTATCCGATCATTCCATATAATTTTACGGATAAAATATTTTTTTCCTGATGTTCCTGAATGGAATGGAATGTTCGGTGTCTGATGTACAAATATATTTACATTATATTTATGGATAATTTATAAATCGTCGAATGATCTGTCGAGTGATCCTCGCTAGACAAGATGGTGAAGTTCTTTGGACAAAATTTCTTAAACAGTTTTCATTGACACGAAATTTTCAATAGAATACATTTGGATTTAATTGTCCGTTTGATGTTTGACCTGTGGATGCAAGATATTTACATTTAATTGTGAATAGTATTCAGTTTGTGAAATCTGGAACGTAATATTACAAATTGATTTTTGTAATCAAATGGTAGATTTTCTATGCATATTTTAATTAGTCGCAGGTGTACACGTTATATAATGCATATGTTTATATATGTAGGTATGTACATCAGGAAGAAGTTTTTTTAGTTTTGTTTCCAAGTGATTTAATTATGACTAACTATCTTTTTCCACATATTTCCATGTTACTTTTTTATTTTTTATTTCCGATTATAAATGCAATCACGATGCTGTCTTGTTTAAAATATCTTTTTTTTTTTTAATTTATTCATTAATTCATTCTTTAACTTGTTGCTAATAGTATAACATCGAGTCAGCACACAGTAAAAGTGTATTATGCTAGATAGAAAAAAATTTTGGTTAGAAAATTGGCGACATTCAAATACTTAACTTTTAAATTTAAATACACCAATAAAATGTGCTATTTAAATAAATATGACATAAAAACATTAAAGATATAATTTTAGAAAAAAAAAAAATTCTGTTTAGACGAACCTATATTATGTATGTATGTAATAGCCATTTATGATCCTTGCGACCAATTTTCTACGAATTTAATATGTGACGAGTTAGCTATCTACATATAGGTTATTTTACATTTTAGATATCTCTTTCTCTCTGTTAATTCTTTGGTTGCCTTCAAAGCTATTTGTGTGAATAAATGAATGTTAGAAGTGTTGTTTAAACATAACATAGATAACAACCAGACCATACATTAAAAATCTTATAGTTTGATATAAAAGGCCTAATTAACTTCATATAAAATATCTTATGAGATTTTCACACTTTTGTGATAGATATTTTTGTTTTTGATTTCATTCGGTTCCGCCAGTTCCGTATAAATAAGTCATCAGCACATATTTTTATATGTATTGTGAACTGTGGTTTTTGGGTTGAATGTTAATGGAAATGAATAGATTTTTATGACAATTATGTAGGTATTAAAAAAAAAGAAGAAGGTATATTTGATGAAATATCTATACTTAGTACGTTAGATGAAGCAATTCGATTTCTATATTTAATCATGTGGCATATTTTTTGTAATAATAAACGTGTAGTACGACAGTATCAAAAATTATGATTGAATGTGAAGAAAGTATTTATTATATCTTACACTTATTTTACTTCCGCCAATTAATAAAAAAATCATTTATGGTAGGTATAAAAAAAATAAAAAAATTATTGATTATTTTTAATTGATTTTTAATTGATTTTTATCAACACAATTGGCAAAGATTAAGAAAATTCCAAAAAAAAAAAAACCAATATCTAATATTTCAACAACTATAATTAACAACCTTTCTAAATACATAATTACTTAATATCTTACAAATTCTATGTTTTTCTTTAATTTTAATACTGTAATTTGTTTATTTTTTTTTTACTGTTAAATATATTTACATTCTATTTTCATAAAACATTTGTTGGCAAAAAAATCCAATTAATGGGACGTTTTTATATATATTTTTTTACCCAAAAAAAAATTTCATTAAAAAAGTAATTAGGATAGCGGTAGCAACGAATTTTTCCTTCAGTTTATGAAAATAAATATTAAATTGATTTTACACCCATAATTGATACCCACTCAAATATTTATGTAAAAATAAAGTGGATCTGGGTACTGTGTTTACTGTACAATTGTACATATACAATGTACCTTGCATAAACCAATAATGCATATACATACATATATATATGTATAAGTCGGTACAATAAATAACTTCAAGTTAAAAGTTGTTAAAAATATCCCAATTTTTTTTTAAATATTTCGAAGGTATATCCAGACAAATTTTGTCCTATTCCCAATCATATTTTTGTTTTTTAAGGATTTTATTAGGTATGTATTACACATATGTATACAATGTTTACATAGCATATTACTATTATATAAAATATTTTGTGATATCTTTGTCTTCTACTTGGCGTTTACATCAGACAGAAATACGAAGACAGGACGGTAAATTGACAACTGTACTAATGAAATTGTCTCGTATAAACAACTACTTCCCTTGTTAAGACAGTTACTGTCTTCGTTCAGGCAGTACTTTCTAAACAGTTTTGAAGACAGTTAAAGAGGCGGTAAAATGACATTTGAGTAATAAAAATGGCTAAAACTAAAAAAATGTGTGAAAATCAATGTTGCCTGTAATTAATTAGTCCTTCAATAATGTTGATTTATTGTCATATGTTGGCATTTTAGCTAGAAATGGTTTGACTTAACATTTTCTCTTCCATTGTCTATTTTCCTCCTTTATTAATAATTTCCAACAATTTTAAAACTTCAATTTTTTGGTGACCATACTGTTTGCTAGCATTTTATCAAATAAAAATGTCAAGACAATATGTAAACGATATGCATAAACTGCATTAAGACAGTTGTCAATTTACCGTCCTGTCTTCGTTTTACTGTCTGATGTAAACGCCAGGTAAACTTTAACCATTTTTGTTATCAATCAAACCTTTAAGTTATCAATTTCATCTCCATTTGGTATTCTAAGAAATATTTTTTATCAGTAGGATACATATACACAAAGACATTAAAATGTTATGCACATAAATCACACAATTCCAATCATTATAAATGAAATGAACATTTATTTTTAAATGAATTCAATTATTTTGTAATAAACACAACAATTTCTTAAAGAAATTTTATACATTTTCTTATGTATATTTATACATCAGTACCATATTCATTCAAATATAATTGTTTCGATTAAATTCCTATTTAGTTAAATATGTTTTTTATTTATTTATCCAAAAATATCAATTGACACTTGACTTGATGATTGTTATCTTAGAAATTGAGAATCAATTAAATTCTAAGACATGCTGATTACATTAAATGTAATTGATATACTCAGACACATATTAAAAAAGTTTGTTGAAGAGACATTTGTAGGTGGTATGTATGTACATTTGTAAGTATATAGAGATATGTATGTATCATGTTACATAACATGTATAACCACAAATATGAGAAAATAAACTTTTAAATTAAATTCTAAAAGGATTTATTTTGAAAAATGTCATCTTAACTTTGTTTTGAAATGAGACAATCTAATTAATAACGAACATTAAAACTGAAATATTGAAAGAATATTACTTTTCAAAGTCGCGGGAATAAGTAATTTAAACGAATCATTAGCTATTAGGCAAATGATGTAAAATAAACCGCAAATTTAAAAGGTCGTTTAATCGTTAAAAAAAGATTATAAACTCCAGAGGGTCTATTATTAATTATTAAATTAAAATTAACTTTGTTTTGGGATTATATCTTCACTCAAATTTAATTTTACTTACTGTACTACCAATTTAAAACAGTTTCTATATAGCGCCCATTTAATTATCATTTAAATTTTCTTCTTCAATGATTAATCCAAAAATAATATAAAATTTAATGTTTACATCGTAAATTTTTCACAGTGCATCCAATTTAATAGAAATATACCATAAATGTTTCAAAATGACACTGCAATTCAAGATGTCGTCCTAAACGAAAATAATTGTTTTGATGATGAAATGATTAACACAGATTATAATATTTAATTCTAATTTGTTTTAAATTTCTACAGTATTTTTTTCAACATGGCGAATAAAGTTAAATTTTTAATGCAACTAAGTTATTTAACCCATTAATGTCGTCTGTTCCCATTTGAGGACGGGTACTGAAATTGTTATTTTTAATTTATTTTTAATTATAATAATAATAATAATTTAAAAATAACAATTTAGTAC
>JANSTT010019176.1:0-12039 GCA_026745375.1 Platyura marginata | reverse complement strand
TTCGGATGAAGGCTGGACTCTTTTAATGATAAAAAATAACTTGTCCGAACAACACATCAATAAATCAAAAGATATTATTTTTTTAAGTTTTAATTTCGAAAAATCTAATGATGGGGATTCGTGGGGGATAATAAAAGAAAAAAAAAATACAGAATATACCAAAACCCACCTTTTTTTTAACCAATCAAAAAAAATTGAAGCTTCTAGGTCAGGGGTCTCCAAATTACGGCCCGCGAGCTCCACCAATTCGGCCCGAGATAATTTATTTTGATGATATTGTTAAAATTACAATGTGAGTAAATCATACAAAATAATAATCAGATGTTTTTATTTAACCACCAATTAAGAAACACAATAACTGACATTCATATTAAATTAAACATTTTAACCGTAATATGAGATTTATACGGCTATCTCTGCCTCAATGAAATGTCCTTGACACGCCTGTAAATAACAACCGAAATTGCGAACGGAACTCTGCGCCATAGATATCTCACTCGCCGGCTAGTCCCAATAGGAAAATTTGAGTGTGATTCAAAACTACATTATGTTGATATGGTGAGCTGGCTAGGTCTTGGCCCTTTGACTAAAAAGTTTGGAAACCCCTGTTCTAGCTTAACGCGTTTTTAAATTATCGTCTTAACAAGCGGGCGAGCGATCCAAGTGACCAACATTTTTATTGCACAACTTCCAATTCGTGGAGAAAACACGAACAAAATTTAATATTTTTTTAAATTTTCCACATAAAGCCAATGCTTCCCTTTTATATTTCATATACAGTACGGAAGCAGAAATATTTTAAAAATAGACAGTAAAATAGACGAAATAGTCGTTTTAGTCAAAAAATATGTAGTAAAATAGTCAAAAAAGGCTAAATAGACAAAAAAAGACATCATTTTTCAATTAAGTATAACCTGAAACAAATTTGTATAGTACCTACTCAGAATTCAATTAAAATAAACGCCAAAAATAGTCGATTGTCTCAACATCCGAGCTCTAATAATGAGGTTTTATATTAAAGAAAGTCTTGTCCGAATATTTTTATCCGCTACTGTATACGTAAATGAAATAATGATTTTTATGTTGTATAAAGTTGCCATTGCTGCTGTAGTGCTGTACTATAATTACTATTCTTACAGCAATTTCTCTTTCGACAGTTTATGAAGTGAAAATATAATTTCTGGACTGACTCAAATAAGCCCTAATTAAATGTAATTAGCACAACTTTTATTTTAGTCTGGCAACGCCGTTTAAAAAAAGTAATAATCATTTAACATACATTACCTACATACATATATTACTATATATCAATTTCAGCTGAATTTTTTTTTTCCTTAATAAATATTGAAACTTTTAATTTCCTTTGTGGTGATGGAGAATGGTAATTTTAAGAATGTACATTCTGTTGATAATTTAATTACATATGCAAGAAGGTATAAACAAAACACTGAATTGTAACGAGCTTAAAATAATTCAACCGAAATATACACAAAGAGATTGCCAACTTGTTGATAGGATTTTCACTCGAATGTTTTCGTTCAAGTGTGCAAATTTGAATAATATATATATTTTCATATTTACTTAATTTTCTGTCATGTTAAGTTAATTTAAACAATCCCCTAAAAGCATAAGATCTAAGATCTACATTCAGTGGCAGTTTCCGTAAATTATAATGACTTCTTAGCAAGGTAAAAGAAAATTAAAAGAAATAGATTTCCCCAAAGTGTAAAAAAATAGTAAAATGTTGATTTTTCTTAACGATATAGGTACATAAATATAATTACCTTAACATTGGCTGCAATCCGTCCATAATACTTTCAAATTTAAACATCCAATATACACCTAAAATTGCATCACCTAACAGTAAAAACAACAAAAGTAACCAATAAGCATTTAAAAGTCTCTCGGAAAGTCTTAAGGCACCAAGACACCCAACCATTTGTAGGAAACCTGCATTAAGAAAGTTAAACCATAAAATGAAATTACATTAAATTGTAATAAGGTTGATTCAATTGTAGAAAAAAGTAATTACCTGACTGCAGTAAAAGTGCTAAATAAGCATAAATGAAACTAGGTTGACCTAAATTTAACCCGGTGACAAGTAGACGTCTGTAATCGGCTAAAAGGACTTTGCCAGCAACGCCACAAAATACAATAACCGCCATTAACAGAACAGCGTTGCACGTGTAGATCCACAGTCTATAGTACCTGCAATTTAATTAAAATGTTGAAAATGATGCAATTCCGTATGGTATTATATACTATGCACTAGATGCAAATAATAGGAATATACACCCAATTCTGTTTTTACACAGTCTTTTTTTAAATAAATTTAAAATAACACGGTTTCTAGAAAAATAAATCCAATTCCGTTTTTACACGATTTCATTCGAAATAGCACGGTTTAAAAATCGGTATGATTAAAATTTTAAGGAAATTTTTTTTCCATTAACCGTGATTTTCTAGATAATATTTGGTTCAGTACAACAAACGTTAGTGTTAATACAAATAGTTAGCTCTTAGCTTTTTGCGCAATATTTAATCAAAAAATGTTTCACACTATCGAGAGTATAAAATCTCTTAATAAAATTTTTTGTGTGAATCCTTTTATTCCACTATTTTTATATGTATGTACTCCATATCTTTTTTTACACCGTTTTTTTTTTGCACGTTTTTTTCTGAAACGTATCTACCGTGTAAAAACAGAATTGGGTGTATTGTAGTACTCGTATATCACACAGAAATTACTTATTGACAAGAGCTGTTTAGTTTTTAAATATAAATTCCGTTGAAATTTTGGTTTTAAAGGAAATATAGGAATAATAGGGTTTAGGCACACAGTTGCCTATTTTAATCATTCATTCAAAAATGGTAATACATATACATATGTATATATGCACTGTAACCTACATTTCTGTATAATTAAATTTATGCGCTATTAATCATTTTGTGTTTTAGTTACTTTTTCAAAAAGTTGTGTGTAGGTATTAGGGTTTCTCATTTTCTGGAATTTTTAAAATCCCTGGATCCCGCGATTGAAAACTCTGGATTTCCCCGGATGTTTATAGAAAAAAATGGCTGTTTCCAACCAAATACATTACAGTAGACTCTCGGTTATATTTACTCTCGGATATTTTTAACCGAAAAATGTTGTATGCAAATTTTAAATTATATTTACCGAACCAGTCATATTTACACCAAGCGGATTTTGATACGTTACTCTCAGTTATATTTACAGACACCAAGCGGATTTTGGTATTTTTTATAAAATTCAATAACATGGCTTTCTTGAAAAATATCTATGTCAGGAGTTAAATTCTGAACAAAATCGCCATCACATATCGCAATGTCGAAAAGTGATAAACTCACATGTAAGTATAGTATATAAATTTGCCATTGTGTTTGTAATTTTTATATGACAGCGTTCGCGTTCAAAATTTAACTTCACAGTTGGATTTCAAGTCTATGTATAATTTCCATTTGTAATTCATTTGGTACATTTTCAATATTTACTGTGAATGTAAAGGTAAAAATACGTGCGTCCTTTGCTTTGTAAACTCAATTTTTAAATCTGTAATTTCTCGTGCGTATATTTTGTTTGTATTTTCTTTTTACCTTTGAGTAAAGACATTTTTAATAGTACCACTTTATTTTATATTTAATTTTTGTATAATATATAACTTAACGTCGTACACCAGTTTTAGTTGAAATGAACTTCCAATTTTCACAAGAAAATCATATACAAAAAGAAAAGTAGGGTTTTGTTTATAGTTTACAAATATTTTATCTATATGTTACAAATATTGTTACCTAATGGTCAGTGAAAAAAAAAGTTTTTGCCATTTTTGTATTCTCTGTAATTGTTGTCATATTCATTTTTTCTACATTGTGACTACCTTCCGAGTAAATAAATGGTTCATATCAAAATTAGGTGAACACTGTACCACAGCCTCCCCTATGTTTTGTCCAATTTGCTCTAAAAACAATAAGGATCTTACTCTAAGACTAAATAATAAACTGTCAAAATTTCAGTTTTCTAGCTTCAGCCATTTGGCCCGAATCTTGATCACGGACAGACGGATGGACGGACATGCATATTTCGACTTAGAATTTCACGAGAAAGATAATGGTGTGTATAACGTGATAACGATGAGTATTAAGGGGCGTTACAAACTCCGTACCAAAGTTATAATACTCTTTGATTAACATCATATGGGTATAAAAAGGACCAGAATTACTACCTCAATGAAATTTTAATAAATAACATGCTTCCGGAGGCCCAAAAACTGTATCCTGAACTGTATCCAAGAAAAAATGGCCAGCATCATAACTGACCTCAATCCCTTGGATTTTTACATATGAGATTATGAGCTGTCGAACTTAACTTACGTTAGGACAATGGAGTAATGGAACCAATTTCTTTTTATTTCATTTAGAAAGTGGGACAGTTATTGTTGGACACCCTGTATATATTTGTTAATCAGACAAAATAGAGACTCTGACAAAGCCGTAGATAATAAACAAGTACTCATAAGGGTATATTATAATCGGAATATTCAATTATTCCTTCTTTACTGGTTTATTGTAAATTTCTCAAAATGATCTTTTTAAGAAAAAATAAAATATTAAAAAAAATTATTATTAAATGGGCCGCAGTTTGCACGGGTATGCTGTAAAGCAGCGGTTTAACACCATTTTTTTTTGTACCCCAAAACAAAAACTATATTCAGGTTGGTACCCCATCAGAAAAAACTTAACATAATTTTTTAATAATTTTATAATTTAATTTTCGAATAATTGATTCGGATTTTATTGCGAGCACTGAGCTTGATTGGATTTGCACAATTCTCCAATATCACGTTTTATTAATGTAAATTTTAGACTGGCTCAACTTCTATTCTCGATTGGCATTTGTTTTTTATTGCAGGCATAGCCGAAAATGCAGTTTCACAGAGATATGACGTACTAAAAGGGATTAAACATTTTAAAGCTCTATGAGAAATCAATCTATATTCTGCTTTTCTTTTAAGCTAAAAATCACTTAACAAGTCCTTGTTGAATTCGCTCTTTAATACACCATAACTTGAAAGTTCAATGAATTGATCTCATTCTTTGGACAGATTTCTCGATTTCTTATTCGTCCTAAAAAGTAGTGATTTGAACGATTTGAAAAAGTATTCCTTTTTTTTATATGCATGACAAAGGTGTGACGTTTTATTTTGTGAAAAACGTAGAATATAGTTAAAACATGGATTAAAATAATAGCAAGAAAGTATTTATCTGTTTTTGTACAACATTTTTTTAATAATATTTTTTCTTGGGTACCCCTTGGCAACTGGCTAAGTACCCCTAGGGGTACGCGTACCACCGGTTGAAAATAGCTGCCGTCAATCACATGTAGATCTGTTAAATTAAATTAACCCGAATATGTACAATAAAATTGTTTGCTTCATTAGTAGGACTTGAAAATCTCTAATACGCAATGGTGTAGCGTGAGTTTTTTTTGTGTCTATTTGAATTTCTTATCATAATCCGCGTAACTGTGTCATTTTTTTAAATATTTTAATAAAGATAATCTCATTTTAAGTAAAATTTTATTTACAATCTTTTTTGACTTATAAATTTTTTTCAGTCTTCTAACAAAATATCGAGAAAATTATCAGTACATATATCCAATTAAAAACTGGGTATTCTACAAGACAATTTTTATATAGGAAATTAGAAGTTTGGAGAATATCCAGTTTTGAGTTGCACATATTGGTGGATTTCTAAATATTTTGTTAGAAAAAAATGTATAACGCAAAAAAGATTGGGAATAAAATTTTACTTCAAATGAAGTTATCACTAATAAAATATTTCAACAATTAATGTAGTTATGGTGATTATAGTAAGAATTTCAGCGGCATTTTGGATACCCAAAAATTAAACCCACTCTACGTTACTGCTAATAAGCAATTTTTTTCGCAGGGGAGGAAGGAAACATGAACAAGGGCGCATTTTGAAACATTTTTGAGATGACAGATCATGTAAATAGAAAAAGCGAACAAAGTGTACCTATTTGAAATGCAGTTTTCCTACCTAACGTAAATATTTTAAAAATGAGTTGAAAAATTATTATAATTCATATTTACCTACTGATTTTTTTTTTTTTTAGTACATTTTTGAATACTCCAATTTACATAATAATACATAATGTAACCATGTGTATGTGTATACCTATAGGCTTTTCAGCATAAAAAGCAATTTCCAATGTTGTGACACATAAATATTTGTATTTGATGACATGAATATATTTCTTTTAACATACATTTAACGGTTACAGTTGAACTTTTTGTATGTCATTAATGGTAAGAAGTTTTTATTTGTATCTTAAATATTTGGGCGTACAATAACATTTTTCAAAGCTTTTGACATTTATTATGTTATGTAAAATAGAAAATAACGTTTCCTGCTATAAATTATTCAATCAAAATGCATAATTTGTCAGTATATACAGTGAGTCACAAAAGAAGTTGGACACCTATAAAAACTGTGTAATCTGTTAAATAATTTATAATAAAATTACCAAAAAATGTAAATATAATAACTTTATTAATTAGTTTATAGCATAGATGCCCAAATGCGTTCGTTTTCTTCGTTTTCTACGTCCCAAGGCCACTCGAATCGTATACAAACGCATGACAAAGTTACTCTAAAAATGAGATAAAATTGATTGCAGCGCCATAACAGTATTTCGTGAAACTTTTAAGCCTATGAATAGAATCTTCGTTTTTTTATTCTCTATCATTTTCATAATATTCATTTTTTCCGTAATCTAAATACTTTTCGAATAAATGATTAAAAACCCTTGAAATTCATTTAAATTGATTGCAGCGTCTTAACGCTAGGTCGTACAACTCTTTAGTCTATGAAAGAAATCTTCATTTGAACACTGTACCACAGCCTTCCTTATTTTTTGTCCGATTTGCTCCAAAAACAATAGAGATCTTACTCTAGGACTACATAATAAACTGTCAAAATTTCAGTTTTTTAGCTTCAGCCGTTTGGCCGGAATCTTGATAACGTACAGACAGACGGACAGACGGACGGACATACATATTTCGACTTAGAATTTCACGAGAAAGACAATGGTGTTGAATTTTTTTTATTAAGGGACGTTACAAACTCCGTACCAAAGTTATAATACCCGTGATTAACATCATACGGGTATAAAAATATTAATTTTGTTATAAATTTTTTAACAGATTATACAGTTTTTATAAGTGTCCAACATCTTTTATGACTCACTGTATGTACAACATACTTCGAAAATGAATATTTTTTCGTATATAATGATGAAAGCTAAGTTTTAGCATTTTTCCCAGAATTTTTTGTTTTTTTTTAATCTTTTTTTCTTCAATTTGCATTTGGGATATTTCATAAACGAACAAGAAACGTTAAACACACAATCTATTTTCCATCATGTTGTTTTACCTTTTTAATAATTCTCGTTCGACGTTCACAGGGAATAAAATAATTAACATAAAATTAATTAATAAACAAAGCTCAAGTAATGGTAGATAATTGAGTTAAATTTTCAGATGGAATTCAAAGTTGAGAGGGGTTCAAGAGGATTAGTTTACGTCAGAATAAATTCAAACAATACATGTACTATATTGAACGTAACGTGCAAATAACTATACTCCATTTTGCTGTTAAGGGGAGTACATGTAATAATAATGTATTGTAATTCATTTTTATTAAAAGTTCAAATTTATTAAAATTTATTAAAAGTTCAAATTCTATTTTATGTAATAAGATTGACTTCATCATTGCGTTGGTATAGTTTGTATTCTATTAGTGCCCTTTTTATACCTTCACACAAAATGTCTTATTTGGTTTGTTCAGGCGATAAGAGCGTCTGTTCATGCAATAAATCATAAAAGAGAGTAGGATTGTGGCGGCCGTAAAGGCCTGCAATTCTAAATTCCGTCCTTCCCATCCCATCTGTATACTTCCTAGGGAAGCAACTCACAGATCGGATGGTTTCACCTCGCGGCTCATCAGTAGCTATGCGGGTGTCAGATAAATGGAAATTGCAAAGCGCTGATGCTGCAGCACTGACGAAAAATAAAAACGGATAGAACGACAGCACCGACAAAGCGAACGCCAAAAATTCTAAAACTTAAAAGCTAGAAGCAAAAGGCCAAAAGCTGAAAAGTTCAGAACTTGAGAGTTCGCCACTAGTAACTATTAAGATTAAAAATTGGGGTTGTTAGTCGCGGCGGTCGTGTTATTTGACTTTTGAAATATCAGAATTTTGAATCATCTGATTTATGAATTATTTGAATTTTGAATTGTCTAAATTTTAATTATCTGAATATTAAAACGACTTATATTGGACTTACCGCTACTTTTCTGGTTCCAAATATTAGATCAGAAAACCTTTTTTTATTTCAAGTAAAAATAGTTTTTATTCAAACTGAGAAACATGTTATGGGCCCCCGTGTCCCCCGGAGACGACGCCTATGCTTCTCTTAGTATTGGCTACTCATCTAGCGTAGAAATTTTCTTTTTTATTTCCGACAATCAGAAAATATTTGACGATTACATAGGAAGGCGGTTAATGGGGAATGTTTTTGTTAGATCGGGCGTTATTATATTCGGGGGAACAACAATTTAATTTAATTTTCTGAATAGTTCAGCGTTTAAATAAAAAATTTGTGAACGAAGAAGTTTAAAAACTTAATTCGCATTGCTCTTTCTATATTTGAAGTCGAAGGTTTACATATCTGTGGGTCTGTAGTAAATACAGTACAACCTCGATTTGTGAAACATCCGAAAATTCTGGGTGTTCCGCAAATCGAGTTCGTTGCGCAAACTGAGTTTTTTATAATTTACCAACAAACTAGAAAAATATGAAAAAAATTTTATTTAGGAATTTTAATTAAGAAGTTAAAAAGAAATCTTGAATCTTTAATTGTTTAGTGGGTTTTTGTAATCGTAATTGTGTTGTTTCTGTTCGCAATTTTTGTAAAACTACGAGTATAATATCTGAGCAACTTCGATTATGTTCTTCGGCCCATTAAATTACAATCGTCAAAGCTGTGATTCCATCTTCGTGGGTTTTTTTGGTTTGGTTTTACATTGAGTTGGTTTCTTCGGATTCTGTACTGGCTGTTGATGCACTGGTGATATTGTCAACTATTTACGTAACAATGTCTTCAGGGTTATGTAATTCCTAAGAAGATTAAGCGCATTTTACTAGTGTCATATTCTTTAAGCATTTTTTTGCTTTATTTGAAGTTATCCTGTTTAAGGCATTGATTGTATTAGTTATCTCAGTTTCATGATCTCAAAAATTTGCTGGTGCTCTTAATTGTTCAGCCAATATGACCAAAGGTATGTCATCTTCATCAGATGTTTCTGGTGTTAAAATTTTTTTAATTAGGGCCGAATATTTTCTCCCAAGCATTTGGCAGTAAAAATACTACATCTTTTAATATTATCTTTTTCAATACTGCAGTAATGTCTTTATCTTCGGAAGCGTCTATTTTCGATGCGAGAGCGTTTTTATAATAAAGCTTCGTGATTCTGATAATGTTTTGATCCAGCGGTTGGATAGCAACGTTACATTCGGTTGGATCTATACCACTCGTATAAATCCTTCATCCCCTATCAGTTCCTCCTCAGGAGCGTAAGACAGCGTATTATCCAAAAGCAAAAGAGATTCTCGGGGAATATTGTTATCTTTTTGACCTATCAAAATGTCATGACGTATCAATTAAATTAAATAAATTAAAAGGTTCAACATTTGTAGCCATAATTCGATTCAAACTAAAAATGGAAAGAAGAGAACCAATTGGAAAGAAGAGATACTGTATAATTGTTTAGACAAATATAATTTGAAAGAGTTATAGAAATACACAAATCAATTGATTCTGCTTCACTAATGTTGCTATTATTAGTCCCCTGTCCATCTTAGTCATATGTTTTAAGTCATAAGTTTTAAAAGGTTCCACAGATTCTGCTTCAGCAGATAATTTTTCACCCCAAATTTTTAATCGCCGAATGCCATCCTTTTTTTTTAAATTCAAAAACCATCCGAGTTTTCTTTCCTTTTTTTAAACTTTGATTCAAAACCAAAGTTCTTACAAGGTAGAGGTATACATATCGATGGCCTTGTTTGAAAAGGTCTCAACTCTAATTTTTAAAAATTCGTTTTTTGCGCCATCTGTTAATCTAGTACTACAGGTATATAATTATGCTACATATTGCTCAATTGGTAATGTACTCGTACATCGATATGTATATCAACTTCTTAAATTGTGCTATAGGTATTTATTCCTTAATATGCCATATCGATTTTTGTTGTTCATCACAACGAACATTTTAATATTCATTAAACAGTTTTTATATTGAACATTTAAAAACTTTTATTATTTTTTATTGTCAACAGAGTAAATTTCACAAAAAAACATAGCCATTAGCAGTTTTTACAAAGCTTTATGTAAAAGCTTAACATTAGGGTAGTTAAGGGAGGAAAGATTTTATTTTGTCTGTTTAATTTTACCTTGTGGAAATATATAAGATGAATGAAGAGAGTTTTAATAAAAACTAAGCTAATTATAATTAACAAGAAATAAAATCATATTTTTTCAAAGTTTTGATTACTGTTTTACCCTCAAGAAGAGTCCACCAATAATATTAGCAATTTTTTTAACGCTAATATCCTTGACCGTTAACTATTTTAATTAATTTATTTTCTCTTGTGATATAACGGTTCTTCTATTTTTAATATATGAATAAAAGGATTTCTTCTTATATAAAGTATTAGCTTATACATAATACGTAATGTATAATAGTTATGATGTGAATAATGAATATACGTATTAAAATAAATTTATAAAAATATATGTAGTATTTTTGATGGTCGTAATATGTATATTAGTATGCTTTTGCTTACTTACAATTTTTCTGCGGTTAAAGTAAAATTTATTTGCAGAACATATAAAAAAAATGTAATTGCCGACACAACATTTTCAAATTGCTTGCTTACATTGCCAATATAAAAATAAAGGATGACGTAATATAAGCAATATCCAGGATTTAATATTTATAATCCATAAATAACAGAAGAGAATAAATTTTTTAAATGTCCCTCGTTAGAAAATAAATCCGTTTATTCCAACTTTAGTAAATAAAATTGTATTTACTTTTATATAAGATAAAACCAAAATGGCTCTGAGTGCAATAAAACCTTCAACTTAGTACATAAAAAAAAACTCCTAAAACAGTTTTTCCGCATTTTTGTTTTCCAGAAAAAGTATATTATTATATAAGGAGTGGAAAAGTTATGTTTGAGATAATAAATATACCGATATTAAATTAAATTTTTTTCTGCACCATTTTGGCATACTTTTTTTGTTTTCTTTTTGATGAATAAAAAATGTAAACTTACCGCATGGCCTTTACGTCCGGCGTGTTATCTTGAAGGCCCTTTGGGGTCATATGGCTAGGCGGTAAATGGGCTTTTTGATTAGTCACTTTTGTAGGCACAGGTATTGGACTAAGATCGTTCAGTATTGTTGCTACTGGTGCCTGAAAAATAAATGTATGTCAAATGTTTAAACATTTTCAATTTTAAGGTTAGCATAAATTAAATATAATTAGATAATCTCTTATAGTGCATTTAAACGTTTTAGCTATACATATATGTGAAATGTGCATGTACAACACAACATGCATATTGCATATATACAATACTTTCAGTGATATTCACTTTTACGTTCTCACAGGTTCCAGGCAATCCGATAGTTATAATTTCATATCTCATTAATACTTGTATAATAGAATAATCGATAAAAACTGGCACGCTTTAATAATAATGAAATTGTATAGTAGCACTTTTGATATTTCCATTTATTTCAATTTTATGTGATAAAAAATCAGAAGAACCAAATATGGTTAAATATATGAATTAATCAGTGACGTCCGGTTCTCGGATTCAACGGATTCAATGAATCCGTTGTAAATTACCCATATAATCAAAAGTAAAAC
>JANSTT010019175.1:0-12041 GCA_026745375.1 Platyura marginata | reverse complement strand
TATTATTATTAATGTTATTACTAAATTCTGTGTTATTATTTTTGTGAACTATTTCCCTTCATACCCACAATCCATTTGTATATCAATTTCATTGAGCTAAATCAAACGGTATGCAATTGACCGGAAAAGTAAATTAAATATGTGACGGCCATTATTTAGGGACGTTACAATTTAAATAAATCATTATGTTTAGCTAACAATTTGGACTATAAATATACCCAGAACCCAGAATCCATAAATTAACTCATTTTCTAAAATAATTTATATTTATATTTAGATATTTTTAACAAATCATAAAATTTATTATTATCGATCATAAACATCACCAACAACTAACTCATCATTACATATGTACAGAAATTGCAATAACAATTTAAAGTGTCGTTAAAATCACTTAATGTGTATTTTCTAAATTCAACCTTAAAGTGTTAATTACTAAAGACTATCAAAAAAAAAAAAAAATTTAAAAATACATATGAAAAACAAACAATTTGTTTGAATATGCTAATATGTAGGTTGACACTACTATGTTAAAATTGTTGAAAATATTAATAACTAGAAGAAAAAAAAAATCGAAAAAGTATTTTTTTTTTTTTCAAAATTTTTAAATTACCCCACAAGAAGTGGTTAAGTAGTAGTTTGTGTTAAAATTTTTGTACACAACAACTAGTAGGTATATATATTTCGAAATGAACCAGAAAAAAAAACGTTTTAAATGAAATTATAACAAAGTCTCTATAAATACGGGATCGGATCCAAGAGAGAAATAAACAAATTCTGTTATGCTCCGCCCAAATGGTACAGTAGGGTATACACAGAATCTCATCTTCCATTATGGAAATAATCTTATTGGTTAAACTCAACTGTTATTGTAGAGATGAATATGATATTGTGTGCCCACTTACTGCGGGAAATATATTTATTACCATTTAGGTATGCAACAATGAAAATCTTTAACTATGGTTTCTTTGCAAATCATATTCAGACATTGAGAATGAACGATAATATTTTGAACAAAATAATTTATTTTAGGTTTTAAATTTAAATAAAGAGAATTTATTCACGACGTTTGAATAAGTTGAGAGATTTATTAAGATTTACTATTTTAAAACTATGATTGAAGCTTATATTGCACTTAATCGATTGACAGTGTGACTAACTTTGTCTTTATATTAGTGAAAAACATTTGCGCTACTGAAAAATCTTTGTGCAACTCTATAATCGGTAATTTTATTTTGGCCTACACAAATTCTTACTATAATCCGCGTAACTTCGTTTATTGTGGAAATATTTTTATGTATAGATAATCTTATTGAAAGGAAAATTTTAGTTTAAATCTTTTTGCCTCATGCAACTCAAAATTGGCTTCATATTTTGCTCACTTAATAAAAATAAAAATTGGCTTGCAGAATACCCAGTTTTCAGTTGATATTTAAATGATTTTATATATAAAATCGAAAAATTAAATTTATAAGGTAAAAAATATTGAAAATAAAATTTTACTTTATATAAGATGATTTTTATAAAAATATTTCCACAACTATGGAAATTATGCTGATTAAAGTAAGAATTTCAGAGGTACTTTGCATAAGAAAAAATAAAATCCACGCTACGTTACTGAATTCTATCGCTTCGTTACAATAAATATGTCCAGAATATTATCACCATGTATTGACGTTCTCTATAAGATCATATGAGGCGCTCAGTTCTAAATCGGATCGGACTAACTCCAAATTTCTCAAACAGAGATAATCGAATTTCACAAAAACGTATTTTTAACAGAAATTTATTTATTTTAATTCAATTCATACAGAGACGAAACTTTAAATATTTTTCTTTTTATGTTAAAAAACTGTTTTTTTTACTACAAAATGAATAAAAAATTCGCTTGTATAAAAAAAAAGTGGTTTAGGGCAAATGATGTGCATATTAAAATCAAAACAGAACCACTTACCTTAGTTCTTTATTGTGTTTTTTTATATTTTGAAAATGGAGTTATTACTATACATATAGGTATAGGGGCACAATAGATCTAAATAAAGGTCGAGGTGCATCGATCACCCCTAATAAATCAATCTAATACTTATAGGTATGTATTTATTTTCGTTTCGACAAATTTGTGGGTTAGGCCGATTTAGTGCTGAGCGCCTCATATGGTCTATGGAACATTTTTCAATATTCAGATTCACCTATTTATAAAAAATTTTTTAAATATTTTTCTGTAAAGGAGTTTCAATTTCTAGGCCAATCAATTTTGTTCATGTTTGTCATTATGTTTCCATCGATCAGACAACTATGCACTATATGACTTCCATTAATAATCGTTTCAATAAAAACTCCTGGGAATATATTAAACGAACCTAATTGTCTCATGATTATATTTAAAATGTATCTAAGCTACAAAAATTCTTCTTTGAATGTGTTAAAATATAATTTAATAAACCGTTTGTTATAACAAATTTACAAAAAAAATTGCTGAACCATAAACTAAGAAATGTTGCTTGACTATAAAAAAAACGCAATGAATTTTTTAATGGATTTACAGTCTCAGTCTCAATTCATATTTGTCACATATAACGCGTCTTGCACTACTATATGAAGATGATGATTAAAGAAATGTATTTTTTTCTAATATTATTCGGTTGTTTTTCGATTAGAAATATTTTGTGTAAAATGGAGGATTTTGTGATTGATATTAACGATATATTAGATGAGAGATTGATGCCTGCCTCACTTTTTCTTATTGAAGGACCAACTAATATTAACAAGAGCAAAATTAATGGAAATCCTTCAATGGACAATTTAGCTAAGGAACAGGGACGCTTTAGTGATGCTTTTTCGACAATGGGATTTCATAGGTAATTTTTGAAAAAAAAAAAAACTATTCTTATCCGTCTACTCATAATTCTAATTTTATTAATTTCGAATTTTGAATACTAAAACCAACACTTTTTCTTGACTTTAACTATCATTCTGAACAAATTTTATCCCAAAATTACATTTCCTATATAATAAAAAAATATTTCAACAAGGATTTTATAGAAATAGTAGTCTACAGCATCTTTCTAGTTTTTTTTCTAAAAATTTAATTTGATAAATTTTTCTTCAACTAAATTGGCTAATTACTAGCGTACTAGTGTGTGAAGAAATTATTGTCATTATTGGAGTGCTATATGTACAGCTAGAATTAGAAATTTAACTTTAATTGTAAATGGTTTAGAACAGTGGTCGGCAACCTATTCCGACTTACGGGCCAACAGTACTCCTTGTGAACCGGCGTCGGGCCACATTCATGTTTATAAATTCTCTTGGGGCTCAAAAGTTTTTCAAAATTTGATGAAAAAGATTAGATGAGGACAAAAGCAATACACCTAATCTAAATTACCATCAGTAATTCTGGTCTTCAATTTGTCTTTTGTATAGGTGCTTCATTTTTGAAAACAGCTCCTCGCAAGTATACGTACCTACTACCGAACTTTGATGCGATTTGCTTGGCAGGATTTGTTCAGTTGCTATAAATTTATTTATTGTTGATAATAATGAGTCGGAAATAATTCCCAGTCAAATTTTGTTTAAATTTATTAGCCGAATCTTTTTTTTTTACTTTCAAAATTAATATTAAATGATCCCTGATGTAGAAGAATAAATGGCACGAAAACTTTCTGTATAAGTTCCCTCGTTATCACATGACATTTTTTTATTCTATCCCCAGACTAAACTAAAGATTTTTTTTTTTTAATTTAAGGAAAATGATCAAACAGTATATGTGCAGTAATTTTTTGGCAGGACAAATATTGACTGACATTGCACCGTCCCGTTTAGAAAATAGAATGGGCATAGCCAGTGGGGAAATGGAAAAACCTAGTAAAAAATCTAAATATACAAAACGTGACATTCAAGAAACTATGCGATTTGATCAAGGATCTTCTGGATACAAGGATTGGCTGTCTAAGTACACTATATTTCTTTTTTCCATCATCAATTACATATTAATTTTTTTTTCCAATATAGAACTGCTACAATGGATGATATATATCGACATTACATTTCGCCAACAGTAGGAAATAGTTCCAACTTTAAATCATCTGGAGAAAAAGAATCTGCACGACGACAGGATAAAATCACCGATGAATATGAAGAAGGTGATGTAACGGGATTTGCAATGCAACAACCAATATCACCGGTATGACAATTAAATATAGATTTTCGGAATAAGAATTTAATCAAAATCATATCATTTTCCTTCGTAGAATATGATTGGTGGATTTATTCCACAACCATATCCTATTGATCCAATGAGAGATCATGGGAATGAACCTCAATCGATAGCAGGAAATAAAGCTGGTGAGTATAGTGTGGGCTAGTTCCTTAATAATAATTTAAAAAAGAATCTATCTGTAGTATCAATGACGAAAAGAGTAGATATAACCTATAAGTGTTAACTCTATACTATTACCTAACTATACTTACTTATATATTTTTCATAAATTTACTTATAGTTGCAGCTGACTTTCCAAATGATGGTTCAAATTTATTTTCTCATAACTATCCATCTGGCTTTCTATTCTATCCAAATTCCGTAGAACATTCCGTAGATCATTCTATCAATTCTATTCATGATTCAAAGGAAACTCATCAGACCAATAATAAAGGTTTCTTTGATTCGTTTAAAGAGAAAATTAAACACAAAGGACTACAACTACTTGGAGAAGGTATTTATTATGTAAAATTTTGTAAATATTTTAATTATAGGAATAATCTTGCTGTTCTCAGTCTTTTGCTACACATCTATTATTTTATTGCATTGTCTCACAATCCGAAAGAAAAAATAACAACAAATTATTTGATTTAAAAATAATTTAGAATTACCGGATATCTCTGTAGATAAAAAAAATGTCAGAGGAGCGCATTAATTTTAGAGAAACTTTATATGCCCAAATAAATCAGAAATTGCATACAATTTTTAAATATCCCAAAATGTCATTATACAGATTATGGCGGAGATCAACACCATCATAGTCCACAGGGCTACGACAAAGGATCTAATAAAGAGATGGGACTCAAGGATTTATTCGATATTGCACTGACAACGTTAGCTTTTCTCTCATTTGGAATGTTTATTTTGCAAGTGTTAATGTGCGTTACAATGGTAATGAGCTATTAGTATGAATCTTAAGTATTGGTTTATGCTTTTTTTTTCTTAAATAATAGTCAAATCCAAACAACAACAATTTAATGATGATGCCAATGGAAGAAGTTGATGTGGAAATAACTGAGGAAATTCGAAAAAGACGATCAACCTCACCTTCATCTTTAGTTCAGGTATTAAATGATTATTAATTTATAATTTTGGTCTTTTAAATTTCACGGTCGTTTATAGATGAATGAAATATCCAGAAAAGTTCTATTGTCAATTGAAGCACTCCTTGCCGCTGAGAAAGACAATGGAAAATGTTTGCATCGAATAATTTGCGATAATAACAAATTCTCTCGTGAGCGAAAAGATAATCAGAAAATTTGGATGCCAGTTTGGGGGTATAATTAAAAATATGGATTTTTTTTAAATTATTTGTATGTTTATTTATTTATTGTTTTTAGTTTAGGATTGAGTTGGCTTTCATCAAGAATGATCTCTTCTCAACAGCCTTCGCTATCTATTTTGGAAAGTTTAAAAGCATCAGCTCTGGGATTAGGTCGTGCTGAATGCCAAAAACTATTTACTTGTAATGTTGTTAATATAACATAAAGTTGTGTAGATGTATTAAAGTAACGAATAGTATTTTCGTTAATTATTTTCAGAAATATTAATTATTTTTAATTAAATAACTTAAAAAATACTCTAATATTTATTTTATATTGACGATTTTCTCGCTCTAACACACATAATTTCCAATTCACATGTCCCTTTATAAGATTACTATAACGCCAATATTTTGAACGACATTTTATGCAGTAAAAAGTTACCATATTCGAAGTGATAAATTCGTTGTTGGAGTTTGATCATTTTTTAAAAATCAAGGGTTTACTGTAAAACTATAAAATTGACTATAAACGAAATCATAAATCCAAATTTACAAAAAAAAAATTACGTTATTTTTTCGATGCAATTTCAAAACTACAAAAATAGTAATTTTCATATTGTTTATTGCAAGAAAAAAAAAACTTCAATAAAAAATACGTATTATGAAAGTTACTTCATATAAGATTTTAAAAATACCGCCATTAAACAAGTACAACATTGAAACTACGTTCACTTTAGTCGCCTACACCTTTTTGGTGATTATGGTGCTGTCAAATATCTAGTGGAAAATTAGCTCTTTGTGCGTTGAATGATAATAATAATTTTAAAGTGAAAGAAAAGTATGCCGATTTCTTTAAAAGCAATCAATAGCTGTAGAGAAATCTGTAAATTTCTTTAATTGAATATAGATTGAAGTTTTTCTTTTATCGTACGCGTCAACAATCTCCATAATTATTACGTCAGGTAAGTGCTGTAAATATTTTGGGCAGGGCAGTTTTGGTGATTTATCTCAGAATTAAACCATTCATATTTAATTTAGTTTTTTTTATTTAAAGTTTACGATTTCATCCCTTCCTCTGTATACATTATTATTTGATATAAGAAAATTAACTGTATTACATCTATTTATTGAAGCAATGACGTTTTATATTAATTTGTAATTTTTGTATTCACCACAACCACAGATGTCGCCAATTGCTATAATCAAAAAAACATGGAAACATGACAGCTAGAATTACTATAATTGTGGTGAATAACTAGTAGTTTCATCGCCGGACTGATTGAATGTCGCCTCCATTTTGATTCTATAACCTGGCAAGGCTTCTTCCGTGAAATACATTTCATAATCTCGCATATTTATAGTGTACAAAGGACATTTATTTAGTCAATATAATTGTGTTCAAAGACTGATAAGTGCCGGGAAGACTTTGCTGAGGTCTACGTTCGTCAATACTTATGTCTATCGCCGATACGTTGATTTAAAAAGGAAGATGACATTGCCGAGCTCCGCACGAGTCTATACGGACGTAAATTCTCAAAAACCGCGTGAATATTGGGATTATGAAAACTACGTTGTTGACTGGGCACAGCAGGATGATTATCAATTGGTGCGAAAATTGGGCCGGGGCAAGTATAGCGAAGTGTTCGAGGCAATAAATGTGACCAATAATGAGAAGTGTGTGGTGAAAATTTTGAAACCAGTGAAAAAGAAGAAAATCAAACGTGAAATCAAAATTTTGGAGAATTTACGTTGCGGAACGAACATAATAACGTTGTTGGCCGTCGTTAAAGATCCGGTTTCACGTACACCGGCGCTAATATTCGAACATGTCAATAATACTGACTTTAAGCAGCTCTATCAGACGCTCACTGATTTTGATATTCGCTACTATTTGTACGAGTTACTGAAAGCATTGGACTATTGTCACAGTATGGGAATAATGCATCGTGACGTTAAACCTCACAACGTTATGATTGATCATGAGAACAGAATACTTCGCCTCATTGATTGGGGCTTAGCCGAGTTTTATCATCCCGGACAGGAGTACAATGTTCGTGTTGCTAGCAGATACTTTAAAGGACCCGAATTGTTAGTTGATTATCAAATGTATGACTATTCATTGGATATGTGGTCGTTAGGATGCATGCTTGCGTCAATGATATTCCGAAAGGAGCCATTCTTTCATGGACACGACAATTATGACCAATTGGTTAGAATTGCTAAAGTTTTAGGCACCGAAGAGCTATATGCATATTTGGACAAATACAATATAGAGCTGGATCCTCGATTTAACGATATATTGACGCGGCATTCGCGTAAACGATGGGAACGTTTCGTTCATTCAGATAATCAACACTTGGTGTCGCCAGAAGCATTAGATTTTCTTGATAAACTACTTCGTTATGATCACTATGAACGTTTGACAGCACGTGAGGCAATGGACCATCCATATTTCATACCAGTTTTGAATGGAACGATTCCACCATCGAATGCAACATCAAAGCCGTCTAATCAATAATAACAACATCAAGCAAGAAAAAACAACAACCAACAACAACAACAACAGCAACAACAAAAAAAAAAAAGGAAAAAAAAAGCTAAGGTCAACTCTAGAGCGCGGTTCCAAGCCAAACCGCCCCTAACGTCTAGTACGTGCAACACCAACAACAACACATCTCTAGGAGGGGTGAACTCTATAAATAAATAATTTAATAAAAAAAATTAACGAAAATATATAAATATATTAAAAACAAAATAAACAACAAATTTGTATTAGGCCGATCTTCTGGTATTGTATTTATTCAATTAAAAATCCAACAAATACATTTGCAATTGTTTACTCAACAATCGATTGTGATGACGATTCATTTTGGCCGCTGGCTGCCTATTTTGGTATTCGTACACATTCCCATAAATTATACATACACGATCCTGCTAAAGGTATAATAAAAAAAAAACATTTCATCATTTTGTATTCATTTTCAGATGAGTCCGCGAACAACTAAACCTAGCTAAAAAGGTGTCTGACTTAGATACATAATAATACACCAATTTACTCTGGCTATTTTAATCATTTCTTCTGTTTGTGCTTATTATCTGGCATAAAGGTAAATGATTCATTTTAATAAATTCCATTTATAGTGACACATTTAAATAGCAACAACAAATACCCACTCATAACTTATATTATTGATTTAACTTACAACTTTCGGCTCTCTCTCTGTAGGTTGTCAATATTTTTGTTATAATTTCATTACGTGATGATATCTGGGCGTGCCATAATTTGCTGACTTAAATATTTGAACACATTAAAAAATGCATCGACATGTTTTGAATTTTGAATAATTTAAATTAAAATGTTCATAACAACAGTAGAGGAACTTGTGGGTACTTGATGTAGTTGTCATCTTATCACATTTGATCCTTGTCTCTCGCTGTGTACTCAGTCTGAGAGATTAAGAAAATTTATTTATTTATTATTTTTTTTTTTTTGCACCATTTTATTTTGAAGGAATTAGGTCATCTATCGTGTCTACGGTCTCGATTAATTTTCTGCACTAAATTATGAATCGTTAAGAAACTAAAGTCGCATTAACTTTTCTCAATTTTACTTTGGGGGGCATAGAATTTTTATTAACTGCGGGTCCTTTTTCACTGATACAGCTAAACACCGAAGCTTTTCAATTCCATGATTTTAGGCCAAAAAAAAAATTGTTTCTGACATTTGAAATGTGCATCTGCAATAGGCATTTTCAAAAGAAATGCCCTACACTCCTATAATTTAAAAATACTTTACTACGTTGGAATTTATTCTTCAGCTGGCACATACGCACCACAGTGTGAAGACAACTTATCCATATAAACACCTGCTTCTTCACTGTCTTATCCTGGTTTTGTATAGGATGTTCTTTAACTTCTGAAGTGCCAGTGTATTCTGGATTGTCGTTTTGTACTTCTTTGCCACCAGGCTTTCCCAAGGTTTTCGCATTAATAGAGGGCATTTCTTTAGTAACAACAATAAAATTAGTTAACAAATCTCTTTAAAACAAAGTGCTCAAATAGGTTCCTCAGTTCTTCTTCGCTACAATTTTTATAAGGACCATTAATCTCAAAAAGATTATTGGTGGTGTGTGACCCTACCATCTTCATTGCACAAGGTAGAAATGTGCTAGAAGGTGCTCGATTCTCCTCCTATTATACCCGGACGACAAAAATATATCTATACTCCTACAGACAAAATTAGTTCTGCGTTTTTATGTTGAATTCATTCAATCGTTGAAACTTTATTTAGCGTCTGGCACATTTTTTTATTTAAGAAGAAATTATATAAATAACAGATTGTGCGTCACGTGCATCATATCTGGTACATAGGTATACATTTAATTGGAGTCACGTGTATATTATGTATACTATATATGGAACAAATTTCATGAGGGGGGTTTTTTATACACATAGGGACAATCCATCGATTAGTTCAAATGTACATTAATGTTAACAAACCTCTACCTACCTAATAAGGACATCAGCTGATCTCTTCGACTACTTAGCATTATATGATGGCTGGAGCGGCTAAATATATTTCACTAATAGGTGGTCTTCTTTGGGCATAATTTTTCCATCGATCATTTACGACGAATTTCCTATATCAATCCGTACGTCTGCACTCACAGTTTCGCCCGCGCCACAGAACGTTGACGTATTACTTTTGAGTAATTTTGTCTAATATGCAAACCTAAAAGCATTTCAAGGAGACTGTCTGGTAAAATGTGTCTGCATCCTGTACATATATACATAATTGAGTTTGTTATACTAAATGAATTAATCCCATTTTCGATAAATGTACATAATTGGAATTGAGAAAACTGAAATAGAAAACTAAAGACTACCCGTAATAATTAATTTGATGCAATTTTCGTAAAATGTGCTGGATTTCTGGAGAAAAATTAAAAGGACAAAGTCAATAGGTGAATTGATTTTATTTTAATTTTTATGCAAAATATGAAACAATCTTCTGATTTCTGTCTGGCATGAAATCATGATTTGTCTATATGGTTAAGAATCTTCCCCCCCGTCTTATGTCTATGCAACTACGAAAAAGCTAACAAATTTGAATTTACTCCGTAGCTTTAACGGAAAAACAATTTTCTATAAGATAAAATGATTTTTGATATATGACCTACATACATACAGGCATACAAACATAATTAGAATATAGATTTTTGTCGAATATGTAAAAAGTCAAACAAATATTGAAATTAACAATTGTTATCAGTTGAATGACAAGACGTCAGTTCCATATACATATTTTTGATATTTAATATTGGATTTGTGTCACGGGAAACTTCTTCTTTTTTTTTTTTTTATGGCAGTGAAAAATGTTTGTCTGAAAATCTCTCTTTTAAGCGGCGGCAACAACGCAACCCGATTGTCGATACTTTGTAGAGAAGACAAAAAAAAAAAAAAAAATCAATAAACTGTGTTGTACAATTTCAACAAGTTTTTCGTTACCACTTTCTATAGTGTAACATAACATCTTGTGGTTATATAAGTATGTAGTATCTGTTCGGTTGATAAGAATGTCAGTTTTACTACTAAAAGGAATAAAAAAAAACAAAATTTTCTTTTTTTTTCTTTTACAATGTTTGGCGTCAGTTGGGTTATTTTGATTTATCAAAATAAATTCAGTTTTATTTGTTGGAACACCGTCGTCTTGTATGTTTAGTGAAAATAGAAAACAAAATTCTATATAATTTGACCTAATTGGTTTATATTTTATATACATCGTGTATATACATTTGTACCTAAGTCAAGTAGTATTTGATTACGATAGGCATTCTTGAAAATTAGAAAATTATTACAATGTTTCTATGTATAGTCATTGTTGTACAGTAATATTCCTGTTAATCTGGCGGGCATCTAAAAACGATAAGACGCCACATACTACAGTAGACTCTCGATTATATTTATACTTGGTTATATTTACTCTCGGATATATTTACCTGAAAAATTGTGTATGAAAATTTGAAGTTATATTTATCGAATCAATTTTTCACTCAGTTATATTTACACCAAGCGGATTTTTATACTTTACTCTATAGTTCTATTTACTAGCCAAAAATTTTCACTCAGTTATATTTACAACACACACATATTGCACCCCCAGTTCAATAACGGGTTATTTCAAAAAAGGCCATTTTGAGATAATTGACTTTAAACGTTTGACTCATAGAATTTTCCATTTTTTTTCCACATTCCCACAATATTTATACTCGTATGATGTTAATCAAAGAGTATTAAAACTTTGGTACGGAGTTTGTAACGCTCCTTAATACTTATGGTAGAAAACAAATTTCAACACCATTGTCTTTCTCGTGAAATTCTTAGTCGAAATAAGCATGTCCGTCTGTCTGTGATCAAGATTCCGGCCAAACGGCTGAAGCTTAAATTTTGACAGTTTATTATGTAGTCCTAGGGTAAGATCTCTATTGTTTTTGGAGCAAATCGGACAAAAAATAGGGG
>JANSTT010019174.1:0-12043 GCA_026745375.1 Platyura marginata | reverse complement strand
CTAACCAAAATATTAAAATTTACAAGTGACATTCAAGTCACAGAAAAATTTCTCGTGAGTGTTTGACATTTGTTATGGTCATAATGACTGAAACAGAATCGCAATTTTCGAACTCACCGATGACTTTTCGAAAATAAAAGTCACATGATCATAGTCACGAGAAACAGAATCTGGGTGCTGGCCTATTCAATTTGTGAATACCAATTAGCATTTTTTGATAATTTTGACTTACAATTCTAAATTTGTGAAAGAAAAAAAAATTAAATTACATAGGACTGTTTCACTTAATGCATTAATAAGAGCTTAGATAACATTTTCACTCCCCTACATAATAAACACGATTAGGCATATATTAATACCTAAGTACATACATACCTACTTGGTTGATACTTATACTCATCTTGATATTGGTTGATACTTATACTCCTCGTATATATACAAATATCTCTAATCTACATAAATATTGTAGAAGATATCGAGTATATATGGAAAATATGTATATCTATCTACATACATATAATTTCCTGGATCAAATATTTTTCCCAATTGATTTCCTTTACACACCGTCTATTAACTCAAAAACTCGATAACAGACAGATTTTAAGCATTTTGAATTTTTTTTTTCTCTTTTTTTGAATATAAAGATTATGTAATAATTTCTGTTGTGTAAAAAGAAGTAACATGGGCTTATTTTCTTCAAATTCTTTCTGCTATACTTCTTAAACAAAATTATTGTAATACAATATATTTCAGAACAATTTTCAAGAACCTAATGACTCATAAAAATTGTTCATGGCAAGCTTAACGTAAAGTTAAAGCTGTTTGTGCTATAGTACAAAAAAAAAAAGAAAAAAAAAACAGAAAAAAAGTTCTGATGAGTTTATAAAGTTGAGATTGGTTTTCAACAAAAGAGTCTCCCATAAGTTGAAATTATAAATAAGCTTTCTGAATAATTTTAAATGATTGGATAATATTTTGCAGAAAAGTTTAAACAGTTTTTGAATATCGAAAAGTGTCGTTTCGAAAATTTAATAAATTAGAATGAATGGGTGAGTTTTCGCAATTTTTTTTATTTAAATTGGCTTAGATGTTGTAATTATGTTTTTCTTATACAAAATCGGAGTAAGTTTGTTTGTTTTCGTTTTTATATTAAAAGTAATTGAGTATCTTTTTCGTGTGAATCGTAAAAAGAGATAATTTTCAATCAATTTTTTTTCTATTTTAATTACATAAATACTTTGTACATAATTATGTAGATATGAACAGTGCCGATTCTGCCATATGTGCAAGGTGTGCAGTAGGAAGATCCAAAATGACTATTTTGTTATAGAATATTTCGATCCCCCATCCCCAATTTGTTTTTAAATCCGAAATAAGTAACTACGTATTTTTTGGTTTTTCAAAATTTTGTTCCTATGCAGACCTGAAGAGTTTCCCATGTAAATTGCATGAAAAAAAATCAATTTTTGGGATTTTTTTAATAATTTTTGAGAATAATTGAAAATCTTGCATTAAAATTGTTGAGGACTATCCAAAGAAGAATTTGATGTGTCATATTTATGGGTTTGACGTCCTTAAGACATCCCCACAAGGGCGGCCAAAATCTATATTTATGTCTATATATAGTTCTAAGCTCTACCGTTTTAAGTATTCTAACATTAGTGGTTGGAGATATTCCACTCCTGCAAAAAAATTCCTCCCAAAAATCCCTATATTATGTAGATGTAGAAGGTTTTTTAAGTTATGTAAAAATCGAAGTGAAAGCACACATTAAGAATTTTTATTTGGAACAAGAAGTTCGTAGAATTAATTCGTTTTCATTGCCAACGCTAACATTTTTTCCAAATCCCATATGCAAAATTTCAAGTCTCATAATTAAGTGCGAAATAAATCATATTTAAAAATAAAAAAAAGGCTGCCAAGTGTAGGCGATATAGCTTCCACACACGTATTCGAATTGTGAGACATTGTACAGTTTTCACAAAAAAATTGTAGACAGTGATTTGTTCCATTAAATGGGAAAATCTCGAAAAAATTCAAAATAATCAAAATACAAAGACATCCCATACAAAATTACTATTTTTTTGCAATTTTATGGAAGGTTCTCTTAACAGCCTTTTTGCTGCATTTTTACGATTCAAAATGTGAAGAAATCGAATTAAAAATTTGTCTGCAAAAACACTGCTTCCACTTTATTTATTTAGTGTGTGTGGAAGCAAAATTATATATTTTAACATATACAAATACATATAGGGTTGGCCTTAAGGTAGGAAGTATTTCTTTCATTTATTTTTTTTATTTTTTTGGAAAATGTAACATAAAATCAATGCTTCTGCTACGTACCTTACCTACATATGTACATATATATTACCGCATACTTCTTGATGGAAGAATATGTCGTGTTTTCATTAAATTTTTATTTTGTAACGTATATGTACGTCATCCAAATATTTGACGGTAATGTGTAAATAAAATGGCTGTTTTGGGAATCGTGGCTTGTTTTTTTTTTTGATTTCGTCTACTAAATGTACCTTAAAACTAAATTTCAAGATTTTTTTTTAATGCCGAATTTTTTTCCACCGCATTACATAAATAAAAGACACCTTTAAAGAGGTCTACACTATTAACATACATTTATTTAGATATTTACCTAATTTACCTAATAAATATTACATTGAGATGCTTATAGCGGAAGTGTGCTTTTTATGCAATCGTAATCAAATCACTCAATCGCTCCGTTATCTATTTTTATTTACATCTTTTATATTCATCACACCTTCTAACGTACGAGTTTATTCTGACGATATATACATAGCCATACATACATTACATATACATATATTGTATAGATATATAGAGTACACTCAATTTTCTAAAATAAAATAAAATTCCATTTCTCGTCTTAAGTATTTATGTACTTATATTATATACATATACATACATACATGTATAAAGATGGATTTAACATTTATTTTTTATACAAAGTATTCACGTGCAAAAACGAATACATCTAATTTATGTATCAATAGGTTAACAGAGTCTATAAATTGAAAAATACATAATAAAATTTAAAACGAATTTGTCACATACAATGGAAAAAATAACAGTTTTTTTTTTTTAAAGATGGAGCATCCCCTAAACCAAAGAATTAACTATAGAAATTATGTATTTGTGAAAAGAAAAATGTTGTCCCCTTTAACATATATGGTATACACTGATATAAAAACCATAGTAACATTGAGATAACATTTTGTTAGCATTACCCACAAAAAAAAGTTCATTTTTAGTCTATTATTTTTATTTTTGCCTAACCTAGTACTTAGTAGAAAGAACTTATTGCTTAATAATAATAGGGAAATACCCTGTCAATATGTTCAAGAACGTAGAGGTTGATTAAATTAACAAAGTGGTTTGTTAACATTTTTCTATTTTTGTGCAACCCTGCATTTACTTAGTTATACATATTAGCCAATGTCAAAAAATCCCCTAAGTTGGTTTAACTTACCAATATTTTGTTTGGATTTACCAATTTTATAAAGTAGTTTGTTAAAATTACTATTTACTATTTTTCGGAGTGTATATGTACAGTACATATATTGAGAATTTATTTTGATAATTTTAATTTTGTTGTATTACAAAGTCTGAATTGCAAAGTAATGGCATTTCATCTCAAAGACAAGTTGGTTTAAATGAACAAAGTGATTTGTTAATATATTTCTATTCTTGTGTCATCAAGCATTTATTCAGCAATTTTAGTTATTGTTAATCAAACTAAGCGATCCCCTGAGTTAGTTGAACTTACTCTCAGTAATATTTTGTTTCAATTCATCAAGTTTTATTTAACGAAAATCAGTTGTTGAAATTACAATTTTTATTTTTCGGAGTGTATAATATATAGAGAATTTATTTTGATCATTTTCATTTTCTTTATATCACAGAATTGTGTATTGCAAAATCTGGATTGCAAAGTAATGGGGTTTCATCTCAAAGACATATTGTTTGCCTTGTTTAATATTTAATACTTATAAACATTGTAAGATATCCACTTCCTTCTAAAAGCTTTAAAGCTCTCTTTGTTGATATAAAAGGTTTATGATTATCCTTATAAATAATTAGCAATCATATTTTAGATCTATATATATATATATACATGCCTAAGTAAGTACAATATGTACTGTTACATACATACGTCTATACAAAACATTATGGTCCGGTACCAGTAATGCTCCGTAATGCTCCTTAATAATTAATATTTTGATATGAAAAGCAAAGTTTTACCCTGTTTAAAATAATTTTCATTAGATAATTAGAAATTTTCGGTATAAGAGAGTTTCGCAAACATCCATTTCGGTTAAACAAAATCGATTCAAATTAAGATAATATTACATAAAAAAAAGAAAAAAAAAGCTTACAACATAAACTTTTTATGTACAGCAAGCACGCCCCATGGTCAATACTAATTTATTATAATAACCGCAATTACTGGCTTTTCAATAACCATAAAACTTTTTTCTCATTTTCCCAAAAGAAAGTTTACCATTAAAATTGATGTCAGTCTCTATATTGAATAATTATTATGAACTCACGTCGTTATTCATAAAAGTTTTTTTTTTTTATGATTTATCTGAATCTCAATATAATTTCATTTCTTTTCTTTACAATTTTTGTTGAATACTGTAGGTACACTATCTAATCTACTACATATATTTTTATGATGGTACAATTGTTATTTATTGATATACGAATCTTACTATTGAAATGACATTACATACTTAAATGTATAACAATGTGATTTAGGGGCGATTTTTATTTCAATTCAACTTGTTTGACTGTAATAATTGTGTAACTTCTTCCATAACTTCTTCTAAGTGTTTGTACAAAAATTTGAAGTAATTTTCAGTTCACTAGGTATAATTTGCATTAGAATTAGATTATAGCATATCTAATTTCTACCAAATATATATTGCACAATTAGTTTTATGTTCTTTGGAACAAAGCCAAATATACTCTTTTATACATAGTCTAGTTTTAATTAACTCTTCTGCACCTACGAAAGATTTGTATAGTAAATTAGACCTTGAAGAGATAGCCAACGTTGCTTGTGATTATTGAATAATTTTTTTTAAAAAAAAACTTAGATCATTCTGATGGAAGAAAATGAAACAACATTTGGGGATTCGATGAACATCCTGATCGTTTTTTTTTTTTAAAAAAAGTTGATCTTTCTTAATATAAAAGAAGTAATTTTGAAACTTTCTAGATTTTTATTATTTTAAATTTCAACCATTTTAAATTTTTGAAAACCCTATAAAGCCTATACATTTTGAACATGAAAGGTTTAAACAGACATTTTCAAAAAGCTACTTAAAATGTTTTTCTGAACAAATTTAGTTGAATTTAAATTGTTTTTAACCCTTTCATGTTCAAAATGTGTAAACCTTAAAGGGTTAACTTTTTCCAAATAATTTTTTTTCCAAAAAATGGTGGAAATTTAAAATCATATAAAAATACAAAGTTTCAAAACCATATCTTTAAATATCAAGAAAGTACAAAATTGTGAGACTTTTCAAAAAAACCCCTTAAGAAACGATCAAGATGTTCGTCGAAACACTCAAATTGTTTTGCCCTTTCTACTATCAAAAGGTCTAAGATTTTTTCAAATAATAATTCTACGATAATTTTTTAAACAATAATTCTCACGAGTCGCCACTGGGCCGGACCGAATTAATCACACCCTAAGCAAAACCAGTAATTTGCTTCTTCACAACCATCTATGTATATTTTTAACAGTGAAAAAAAATATTTTGTTGTTTTAGATCTAGATCTAGATTCTAGACTAAGCAATCCTACTAAAGCTATTATTCCATTCTATTTAAATTAACGAAAAAATCTCACAAAAAGTACAATTAAGCGGTTTTGCCTAACTTTAATATATTTGGATATCATTTTTTTATTACTTATATACATATATTTATCTGAAAACAATCGCCTTTTCATAAATAAATCTATTCTATATTCTCACTACATACATACATAATACATACATACATACATACTACATACATATATGGATGCATATATGCATAGTTCGTATCTCCAAGCTTAATTCTCCATAGAAAATTGTCATGTGAAAAAAGACCAATTTTGAATTGCACATTAATTGAAATATCGAGAATATTTATTAGATAATCGAAAAAAATTTATATACCAAAAAAGATTGGAAATAAAATTTAACTTAAAACAAAATAAATTTTATTAAAATATTTCAACAATTATGGATGTTAAGTGGATATTTCCAAGATTGGCATATAGACAAAAATAAATCTCCAACTATGTACGTCACTGGTTCATATATTCACAAACTGTGACCAAAACCATTAGATTTTATTAATTTCATTTTGAATGAATGAAGAGCAATTATTAAAATCATCACTTTTCTTAATTATATGGACTTGGCAAACTCTGAATCACTTTAATTAGGTAATTATTTCAGCACATTTCTATAACCATAAATTTATTACAAAATTAAATTTTCAATACAGAGAAGCATTTGTGTATTTGTAATTTGAAGTGTACTACATCTGCATACATATAGCTAAAATATACATAAATATGTATTATGTATGTACTTGATTGTTGGGGAGGTACACCTACCTACCTGCCTAATTGCCATCATTTATATTAAATTGTGTATAATGTATCGTTTAGAATTTTTTAAGTATACTCCCTTTTTTTTTTTTTTTTATTATTCGTTATTTGCCAAAGGCAAACATTTTTAGTATTTTTTTATTATTTTACATATATAACATATTATTATGTAAGGAAAATTATATTCCAAAAATTACGTTCAAATATTTGCATAACAAGTTCGTTTCATGGAATTCAGAGAGCCCTTTTTTCTCTACAATCGTGATACTTTCGAATACGAATATTATATAAGATTCAAAATGTAAAATACAGATTTTCTCACTGACAAGAATAAAAAAATAAAAAAAAAACAACCCGAAAATGTCGCGTATATTCATTCAAAATATTTATGTATGTATGTATGTATGTATGTAGGATACTACATTATACTTGTACGAAAAAAAAAAAAAAAAAAAAATTGTATATTTGAAATTTTTTGTCGGATTTTTTTCCAAATTATACGAAAATTTTCATAATCTGTGACAGCTTGTTATTGCAAATGAAATATATATCGCATAATATAAAAAATATGTATGACAAACCTCCCCCTAACGGCCCTAACTACATAACGAGACATGGCTTTTATATCAGACAACAACAAAAACAACGACAACGACAACAACAACAACAATAACAACAACCATAAAGATAAAAATTCAATGCCCTCAGGTCAATTATAAGTAGGTATTTTTGTCTGAATTGTAAGATTGTACTAATTCCAATTGTAATATTTCCCTAATCTTTATAAGAAATTTTCCAAATAATAATGAAAGACCAAAATTACTTCAAAAATTTTAAGATTTTCACCATTTTGTTTATTTTAGTTAAATTAATCAATACAAAGACATTCTTATACCTGTATGAGTGCCCCTGGCACGGAATTTGAAACACCCCTTAGGTAATATTAGATTGTAGGAAGCAAATTTCCCCATCCACATCGTATTTTTCTTTAAATAATAAATCTTTTGGCCATTTGTATGCCTATCGGTTTGTATGCCTTTCTATTCGTATGCCTGTCGGTTTGTATCCATTCGTCTGTTGCACAGACCAAGTAATATACAAGACGTAACCAAAGATAGAAAAAGCAAGATTCAATAAAAAACTGCAATGGAAAAGATGGTCGCTGTTATTTCTCTTAAGAGAAAAGTTGTGCAAAGGCAGGAGAACATTTTTATTGGGGGGATTATATCCATTACAATCAATCCATGTTTTATCTAGATCTCTTTGTCTTGGAAACCTACAAATTTATGAATTATTGTAATAATTCATCACAACAGTTCAAAATTAGTTGAAATCGAATAACAAAAACAAAGAAAAAAAACATGGGCACATAAACACAAAATATTTGATGAAACGCCTTTGTTATATCATTCGAAAAAAAAAATTTCTGTTGACAATTTAAGAGAGTCGGTTTGCCTCGTTAGGCATCGTTGTAATGTGTAAAATGGCAATTTTTCATCCCCCCATACTGCTGCGACCGATGTTGTGTTCTCATTTATTTTCATGCGAGGTATACGATGTAATCCATCCTGTTATGTTGTATAATCTAAGGTCTGTTACGACCGAATGGCTGGAGAAGCTACAGCTCTAAACAAGCTCTGCGTTAAAAAGTTGAATGTTAGCGAAAACTTCTACGTCGACTGCGTTAAGTTAACGTTCACTGTAACTACTCAATAGTAACCAACCATGTAACCAACTTTCGCAGTTGACCGTTCATTGCGTTCACTTAAGTCTGTTTTGCGTCCTGTGTGCCTGAGTCATTAGGGTATTCTTAAGTGATCTAATTATACATAATAAAAAAGGTTTATCCCTTCAGAACATGACAAACTTAACTTAAGCCGCTTTAATTCTGTCTTTTACACCTTTTACATAGGTGCACAAAATACGAATGAAAATAAGTCAAAGTTCTACTTCAAAACAGAACCATAACGTTATGTCTGTAACATTTCTTAAGAAAGTGTTGCGAGTATTTTTTTTATTTTTCAGGTTCTGTAACAAAGGAGAACAACAAGAGAAACGAAAAAGAGCACTCTACATTTTGTAGTAATAAAATCCCAATAAGACAATTTTGTTGTGCCAATTTTTATGAATTAATGCAAGATTATTTCGATTTATTTAAAAAAATAATTAATGGTAATTTAACGATAGTTAACAGGGTGTTCTGTGAACGACTAGAGCACCTTTTGTGCACGCCCATGATTTGTTTTGCTCTTTGGTGTATTTTAATCTTGAAATCTGGAAATTATCGTTTCTAAATTGACTTTGGAGTGTGTTTTTTTTTTGTTCTCCAAATCTTCTTCAAATCTTTATAATAAACACTGTTTAAGGCGCATTCTATAAATACTTTGCGCCGTTGATTCTCTTTTGAGTATCGTCAACAAAAACCAAACATAGTAAATGAAATTTTCGTTTCGCATCGAACTGTAAATTAAATATTAAGCCGGGGCTTTATAAATAAATTGAAAATTTATTTGATTGACCATCAAGACAAATCACGGGCACCTCAAACATAAATTTTGTCTTAAATTAAATCTAAATCAAAAGCAAAAGTTTTTTGTGTGCTTAAAATTTTAATTCCGTTTTCGTTCTTTATCTGTGTGGCCTGGAATGTAATATAAAATATTTAATTTTCTTTGATGTATTCCACCAAACTTCCTTTTCGTTCTTCATCAGATGAGTTCATTATTTTCCATCTGTCAACAAATATATAAATATTCAAACATACAATTTGAGGAGTTTTTTTTTTCTCTTCCTCTTCAACTTCTTGATCCATGAACATGAACATTTCAAAAAGTGTATTTCTTTGATATATATGTAAGTATATAAGTATATTTGTTTACATAATATATATATACCTACTTATGCTTAATATATATATAGTTATGTATGATGGCAATTAAAATTTTTGAGTAGGCCCCACTCTAAAGTATAAAAATATTGCTTTTGAACAGATAATTTACAAGATTAGTACTGTTGTAATAATGTCAAAATGTAAAAATGTGACAACAAATGAAAATATAGCAAATTCATGGCACATCGATGGTTATTTGACAAAAGGGCCTAACTCTCATTTTAAAACTTTTCAGCAGAGAAAAAAAACCAACATTTCAACAAAGCGAACGTATAAAAACCGGGAAAAAACCATATTTTTTCGTGAAATTTAATAAAATAATGACGCCAGTGTAAAATATCCAAAATTGCCAGATTTTATAAAAAAAAAACCATTTTTGAAAAAATTGATGTTAGGGCCTTTTGTCGACTAAATTTCGAAATTGTCTATTTTTAGGTATGTTTATGAACAGAATGAGTATTAAAAATGAGATTTTGTCGAAATTCCTGTCTCTTTCTATTAGCAAAAATAATTTTGTTTTATGCAAAATATTATTCTCCAAAAATCCATGTTCTATCTATACGAATTTATTGGAAATTAAATGTGAGTTACGTAAATGTTGAGTTTTCTGAAAATCGTTGTTTCTAGGAATTAAACCTAAAAATAATTTTAGTTTCGTATTTCAACGAGGTGAAATAAATTTTTTTTTAATTGCTGATACAAAATACTCTAGAAAATATTTTAAAATCCACTCGGAAAGTCAATTCTTAGGAAACGTTTTTTACAAACAGGCCATATTTCAAGTATCTATTTCTGTCAATAGAAAGAAAATTTGAAGCATCCGGAAACAATTTTTTACTAGTATTAGGTGATATTATCTAACCCACATCCTAAATATTATATGTCCCTATTGCAAACAATACAATGTACACACACACATACATATATATTTGCGTAATAGACCTATTTTTATAAATTATTTGACTTATATCAATTTGTTCTATGCTACTCCTACGATTTTTTTTCCTAAATGTCCATATACATACATAGATTTTGTGAGCATATAGTACTAAAACAAAGAATATTTACCTACATGAAAAAAAAATGGAGCCATGAAATGGGTGACGTCTCTGAGCCAAAATAATAAAAAAAACTTGACACAAACAAAACTCCAAATGACACTTTTTGAAATTTACATTTTTAGTATGGCGGCCTATCTCCAATTATGTCCGGAATGAAGCCCAACAAAAAATTAAACTCAAATTAACTTAAGACAAAAGGCGAAAATCTAAAAATCAATGTTTATTTGACAAAAGGCTCTCATTGCATCAAAGCATCTCTTTGTTGAAATAAGAGATGTGAGGGATCGTTTAAAAAGCGGGGAAAAAACCATATTTTTTCGTTAAATTCAGTGAAGTAGTGTTGCCAGATAGCGTAAAATATCCAAAATTACCAGATTTCATAAAAAAAACCATTTTTAAACAAATTAATGTTAGACCTTTTTGTCAAATAACTATGGAAATGCGATGGCACGTATTTTTCTATGATTCGTACTTTCATTGTGGCACGAACACAAAATCTTCCCCATTGCGGACAACGATCGTAATGTAAGACAAAAGGAATATAACCGCCATTATTGGCATATAAAGTGTAGAGTTTGCCAACAAATAATTACAACATTAAAATATGAAAATATGGGCAACTAAATGTAATATTATTTTATAGATGACCCCTTTTTTTTATACAGTTCAAAAAGAGAGGAGAGGAAGTTCATTTTTTTATTGTAAGAAGATCTATTCCACTATAAATATCCTTCATTTTCACATTAATCTACACTTATATAGGCGGCTCACCCTATAAAAGATTGGTTTGAGGCTATAATAATAAAAATAATAATAATAATCTCCCTAAATAATTTCCTATATTTTTTTTTTTTTTTTAGAAAATATCCTTATACCCGGCCATTTTCACCAGCAAAATTACACTTAAGTAAACTATTCAAGAGACCACATAAAATAAAAGGAAAATACTCTCCTGGGGTCATTTTCTAGTATAGCAACAATTTTATCGTGGTTTTTTTTTTTTATTTTTTTTGTACCAACTCATTATACGGTTTGTTTAAATATACATACATATATACCTACCGTTAGACGTTATATATATACATGTATGTGTGTATATGTATATCACTGCGGTTACTGCATGTTATTATAATTTCAAAGTTTATGTATTTTTATACGTACAACAAGGAAGAAGAAAAAAAAAAAAAAAAAACACATAAATTGTGTTTACTGAAGAAAATTGTTAAGTTGGAAAAATAATGCATTCAAAGTGCGGGTATAATGTCTCCCCTAACACTCATATTCGCACAGAGTTTGTTATTACAGTGCCTTCCGTCCTTTATCCTTTGAACAATGGTATTTCTTTATCCTATTTAATACGCATTCGTTATCTCTAATTACATTTCACATTATACGAGATTTTATTTTCTTTTATGTGATTATATAACGTATTTATCTGAATAGG
>JANSTT010019173.1:0-12044 GCA_026745375.1 Platyura marginata | reverse complement strand
GAGTATTAAGGGGCGTTACAAACTCCGTACCAAAGTTATAATACCCTTGATTAACATCATACGGGTATAAAAACAGAGAACTTTGCTTCTCACATTGTGTAGTCTGTGTGGTAAACAATGGAATTAATTTACTCGGAGTGTAAGTTTGACAAAAAGTTATTTTATCAAAAAATGTATATTTGACATTATTATAGTATAGTATTGAAAAAAAAAAACCTAAATAAAAATTTAATATAATAATTTTCAAATTTCAAATTAATGAATTACATCAATCACGGTGAGGTTCGCCCATTCCGCATTAATCCTGTTTTCAAGAAACCGCGATTAATCCACATTAAGTCATAATGGTAAATTTGTATGTACCAAAAAAAAAAAACATTATCACCAACACAGCATTATTATTATTATTATTGTTATGGTAAAACCCAAATTCATTAAATTCACATTTAATCACAGTGTATCCATCAATTTAGTGTCACTTTTCGTTTGAAACATTAATAAATTTAAAAAAAAATTTAGATACACAAAAAAAAATAAATAATTGTTATTTGATGGCGCATATTTGAATACAATACCAGTCAAAGATCAAAAATTAAAAAAAAAAAAAAAAAAAAAAAATAAGAAAAAAAATTTAACAGAAAAACACTGGTTGATTCAAATTTCCTAAACAAATTTGAATAAAATACACAACAAAAACAAGGCATAAACAATAATCATCAACATCAACGAAATCTTCGTTTCTCCCAGATTGTATCCATACGCGTAATGTTTACCGAACATCAGTTCAAATCTAACTAAACAATTTGTTAAAAGCAAGGTATTCTGAATGGAATACCAAACTAATACAACTATATGGATAGGTTAGAATAACAACAAAAGCAACAACAACAAATCAATGTTAAAAAAAACCAGCAATCAATTCATATGAAAAATGTACGTTGTGGTACGAATGTACCTACCATTAAATAGTTAATAGTGAAAAAAAATAATTATAAATACATAAATTTATATAAATACACAGGTATTGTATATACGGTTCTTATAATAGCTAATTTTTAAATTATTAAAGATGCAATTAGTTATTAGTGTAATGATAGCTTTTACATTAATCGAAGCTTTAATTACTATACCAGCAGTAGAAGCAGTAGCTTTGAAGCTTTAAAACACATCGAACAGAGCATACTAAAAATCTATTCAATAGACGTGTCGGTTCGCGGTGGTAAAAGTTTCTGAAAAACTTTGGTATTTTATGTAAACAAATTACTACCAAAATCAAGGTTAAAAAAAATGTTCGGTTCGTTTTTTTTTTATTGTAATTTAGAAAAATTTAGGTAAAAAACGCACGTGGTAATGAGTATACAACATACAGAAAATACTCATACACACACACATACACATACAAAAAACTATTATTATTTAATGTTGCAAAAAAAAACTACTAGATGTGTGCTATTCATGTACCTAGCTATCGTCTACATATGTATGTATCTATCTATGTATGGATGTGAAACGAAACGTTTATAGATATTTAAGATTATTTATTGTTATTATAAGTAGTTGCCAATAAAATTAACAATCAAAATGGTTATGGTATAATTTACAGGTCAGTGCAGTGTTTTTTATTACTATGTAACCTATATTTTTAATTACATGTGATTATGATATAGATACTTTGGATTGTGTAGGAGTAAGTGTTATTAAAACCCCTGTGCTACTGTCTATTTTATTATAGCCATAGTTTAGTAACAAAAAACCAATACAGAAGGAATAATTCGCTACGACTTTGGCTTTGTCTATTTTGTTTGAAGATAGTGAGTAAATTGTATAGAAATGATTAAAAACCCTAGAAATGATATAAAATTGATTGCAGCGCCATAACGGTATGTAGTGGAACTTTTTGTTCAAAGAAATTAAATCATTATTATTTCTGTATTCTCTATAATTGTTGTCATATCTAATTTTTTCTACATTCCTTTTGAGTAAATGATAAAAACTAGATGCACACTGTACCACAACCTCCGTACCAAAGTTATAATACCCATTGATTAACACCATAAAGGTAGGTATCAATAAATAATAACCTTATAGGGAGAGGGAGGTGAGCGATTTACAAATCTAAGCCATATACTATATGTATGTATATGTTTTGGAGTACGTTCATCAAAGCAACAATCTCTCTAATGTAAGAGTTTTGTTGTTAGGATATCGGCCGAGTTGATCTTGTTAGGATATCGGCGTACATCGGTCAGGATAGTGTTATTTATGTGATGTTATAACCATAAAACTGTCATTGTTTAACAGCAGCACCGCACCGCTTACAGTGGTATTATAACAATCCCAGACTCTTTTCACATTACTTTCAAAATTAAGCCCTCAGTAGTTTAATATCTTAGGACTTAAGGTACTGTGTGACGGAATAGTTTTTTTTTTTATGATCAGAGCTAATAATTTAAAACTGGGATGTTGTGGAAAACATCAATCTGTACGTATGGGAATTTTTTCGATATCAAAGCGGTATCTAACATAAATGTGAGCATGGATGGTTACAAAATTCAGATCAACTAGATTCCATAAAATCACTAAGTCTCTGTCACAGGTAATATGACAAAAATGAAAAGACCTTGGATTTTGCACACAACAAAAAAAAAAAAAAAGGAAAAAAAACACTGACTAAAATAAAAGTACCAGATCATACATCTATTTGTCATTAAAATTAAAAAATCTTTTCAAATAAAACTGAATGTGCAGAGAGTGAAAAAAAGCAACGATCTTGTGCAAGGTAAACTAATCTTGAAGTCTTAAGCAAACGAGGTTAAAAATATCGATTAATCATCCGAGAAAGAAATTCATATTTGACATATGAAAAGATAATTGCACACATCTCTTGCCACAATCAATAGCTTCTTGTACCTACGTACTACGTATACGTACATATACCAACAATATAATATTTTTAGTTTTGTTTTGGTATAATTTAGCATAAAACCTTTAATTGAACAATAATTTTATGGCTTCTTTTTATTTTTATTTTTTGCGATCGCCAAGAGTAAACTTTTATACAAATTGGAATCATAATGGTAGTTGTTATAATCGTCAATCTTTCTTTCGAAGCACTGATGACGGTGATACGTTCACTTCTGTATGACAACACGTATATCTAGCAAGTAATAACTATTATTAATCTCAATTACTGTAGGTAGATGAATATCTATTAAAATCGTATTTTGTTTGATTTTTGTTTTAGTATTACTTTCTGATTTATATTCAAATTGAAATATTAACAAAAAAAAACACACCTAATTGTTATAAATAGTTTTAAAGAGTTAAAGTAATATTTAGGATAAATCGTATTTACTACATTACTCTATGTTTATGATGATCGAAAAATATCTCTACTCCCTTAAGTACATAGATCCATCTATGTACAATGTACATATCAGGTACACAATATACAGTTCGCTCACTTTACTTTACATATAAGATGCTTCAAGTTGTATAGTAATTTTGAGTATAGTTGCACACTCAAAACTAGTTTGCCTATATAATAGACGCAATTTTGGGTCCGTTCAAATTTTTGTGTAGAGCTGCTAGATTTTAGATTGTAAAGATGTGATTGTAAAATTTCCATCAGTGAGTGTGTACATATAGTTTTTTTTATATATACGAAATTCCATTATAAAAAGATCATTAACTCAAAATTTTATCCCAGGTATGCAATTTATATAATTTTGAAGATGTACTCAATACCAATGGCATATCCTCAATAATAATTTAACACATTTTTTTTTGTATAATATAATCTAATCTCTATGTTTGTATCATTGAATAAGTATCCTTTAGAGTTACATAATTTTTAAAGTTGCTAGTGTAAATATGAAGTTACAGTATCGACTAATAAGACTGTATATCATATAGAGTCACCAAAATCTTCTAACATCTAACACAAACAATTATTTTGTTTTGAATTTTTTGTGGACAGCAAAATAAAAATAATCACAGTTAATCATTTGAGAATAGCTATTGTAGACATTTTTCGTAATTTAGGAACTATAATCATCTTATTTACACATAAGATACATAGTCGAGACAATTAACTAAGTACATTTACAGTCTTAAACAATTTCGTTGAATAGTTAAGACACTGTAGCATTTACATGCACTTTATTTCTTTCTCACAATTATGGTGTTGACAGAGCTATGTCGACATTCTTGTTCGCGATCAAGCTCTTTGAATAAACAAAGACGAAGTTATTCGAATAATTTATTCTTTGCATTTGAATGTACTGCTTTCAAATTTCGGTTTAATTTACTAAGTATACATGTACTACGTATCGTTTTAGTTGTAATAAGTTCTAGTTATAATCACCTAGCCTTATAAAACATATACGGCTTGATCCAGTGAATGAGTCCTTTACAAGTAATTATTTTACAAATTAATTTGGCATTAGGCATATAACTATGTGTTATTTCGGAAGTGAACCAAAATTTCCCAAAAATGGTTTTCTGGAAATGACATTTGAGTCGATCGGTGAATGTTTGATCGATTGTTCCGAATTCCTGCCATTTTATCATATTCATTTCTGGGATGGCTTAATGTGACACTCAGAATCAGTTGAGTCTCTGTTAGTCAACTAGGCGTATACTCTTCTACTGACATAGTACCACACTGTTTGAACTTTATTGTATTTTAACATAAAATGATTTAAAAGCCACCCAAAGTATGTTTACATAAAATGTTATCTATTTATCTCTAAGAGTAGAGAACCCTACATTTGGTCTATAAATACCTATTCTAGATGATCATACTTCATTTAGCGTATAAGATTTCTTAAAATTTAACTTCAGTAATGTCAGCTACTATGCAGCATATTCATATTAAGTTCTCTAGATAACTAGTGTTCTAAATTCGATCGCACAGAGTCGATTGGCACTTATTTCGTCATAAAGTGAATTGATGTCAGATCGAACAGTGGCTCCGATAGGAAATTTACAATGAAATCCAAATGCATAATTACTCCCACACTTATTGACTGCAATAATAAAATAATTTTTTCTTCCATAAAATAAATCCCTCACTAACACCTTGTAATACCATAAATAAATAATGGTAAAATTTACCGTACATCAAAATGAAGGATAATCCCATAAATGTATGACTAAAAGCAAAGAGAAACACTTTGTTTAAGGTGAAGCACAACTAGTGGCTACCTGTAACCACAGACCCAAAAAAAAAACAAAAACTAAACCACAAATAAAAACTGAAATAAACTAATGAAAAGGAAGCCTTCAATAGAAATGATTGTTGTGGAGACGAGATGAATATAAGAAATTATTCAAAACGGTATTTAGGGAAGAGAAAAAAAAAACTTTCCTGTCATTTCTTCGTCACCGCATAACAAAGTCATGTCAAGTGTTTTGAAAGAAAATGCACTTGCCCCTTTCGACTATAGTGTATGTTTAGGATTTAGTTTTGATTTTTGTTTTTTTCTTTTTAGATTTCAGGTACAATCATTCTATTCCCGTACATTAGTAGTAGAATTTCTTTTGGGCAAAAAAAAAATAACTTTGACAGCAAACCCAATGTGCTGATAACATTTTTTTTTTAAATCTCTTACCTGATGGTGATGATACGATTGTCTAAATGTATTAGCGCCATGACCATAATTTTGGCTGGATCGTGGATGCTGAAACGGACCTGCCGATTGTATCATCATTTCGAGTTCGTCTAGTTCACTGGCATCGTCAACATCAAGATTGATATGCGATAGATCAGTTGATAGTTCAAGTTCGGTATGTTCTGATTTTAGTAGACTAGATTTTTTTACAGATTTTGATTCTGCATCACTTGATTTTTCTGAACTTTTTGTTGGTTCTGGTTTTTCAGAAAGACTCTAAAAAAAAAATTATTATATTTTCAATATTATTAATATATATGGATTAAATTATTCTTACCTGTGAGTCATCTGAAGTCAAAGAACCCAATTCAAGTACATCGTGTAGTAGTTCGTCTAATTGTAGAGGTATTTGGATATACTCTCCTAAAAAATTAAAAAATTAATTATTTTAGTAAATTTTTATTGGATAAACCTGAAAGAACATAAGAACATGTCGCGTCCTGCCATGTACATATATGCATACGTTTTTGTGTGCTGCGTGCAGCGAAACACGTGCGTGTTTTTATTTGTAGTCTAGTTTAAACAGATCTACAATATTTATGTATAGAGTTTGAAAAAAAGCGCATTTAAAAGGGAAATGGATGTTAAAAAATATTGTGACAAGATGCGACGTATTCCTTTTTTGCTTTCAACATAATCGTTCACTTCCGTAAAAATTTACTCAAACATACTGTCCCGCCGTACAAATTGAGGCGAAAAGGAAAGAAATCCGCAATTATGTTCTTAGAATATATTTTAAGCTATAGGTTAAGTCGAGATGATCAAAACTACTTTTGATGTCCCAAAACAAGAACAGGGTCGCATCTGAAACTCTGCTTGTGAAAAATTAACACAATGCTCAAATTTGATAGGATTTGATTGAAGAAAAAAAATTACGGTCTTGTTTTCTTACAGTTTTATAAGCTCCAATAGAGTTCCTCAACATTGAACGGGAGTATATTATTATCAATAAAATATTCTGGAATCTATAAGATTGTAGGTAACTAATATAATACAGAATTCGTTTCAAAGGATATGTGGAGGCTCTACATTCCCTTGCGGAATGAACCAGTTTCAATTTTATAAAATTGTAGGTAATAGTTTTAATTTATTATATCCGCATGGCAACGAAGCCCTTAATATTCGTTGGAGAAACAACATTTAACTATTGTAATTGTTGTGATATTTTAAGTCGAAGTTCGTAATTATGTTCGTCCGTCCATAATCATGATTCTGCCCAAATCATAGGATACATTGAATACTGAACAGATTATTATTTACGTTTAGGGGAGGAAGAGGTAAAATGTTACTGTTTATTTAGGTACTTGAAATATATCAGCAATAGTGGAAAATCGAACATTTATAGACAATAAAAAAAATAAAGATTTCTTTTAAAGACTCTACCTCTGGTGGGAACTTAATAAATTTCATGTTGTCGATATTTTACTAAATATTTTTACGAAATAGAAAGAAAAAAAATGGACATGGGTAAAGTTAGATATTACTATAGAAGAGAAAAAGTTATAAATTTAACCGTTGGTGGCACTGCAATCTATTTTATATAATTTTTATGCGTTTACTTGAAGTTTCGTTTAAAACTTATAATATGGGACGGAAGATCCATATAGTCACTAGATTTGACTACATATAATACATTTAGTAGGTTTTTTAAATTATTTAGATCTAATTTTAGAACTCGTTAAAATTAATTTGATATTACGAATACACTCACATGTTTTGATACAATATACTTTAATAATTATATGTGTCGCTATGGGAACTACTCTACTAACGTTTAATATATCGGAACTCTACATAATTTATTAAAACCTTATTTCGAAATAAACTAATTGATGATAAAATGTACCTAACTAAACGATTAAAGTAAATTACAAAAATTTCCTAACTACTCAAGTACCTCTATATTAAATAATATCTAAACCAATCACTCATTTTATTTACAATAGAAATTAATCTCATTAACCGCCGGAACAGACATATTACTTTTTTAGTTACAATTTGTTATCGAAAAAAAAACGGTCAATAAATTATCTATATACCTACCTAACTTTATATACCTTCTCTATCCTCTAATAATAAAACATCACAGTGGCGGCCATTTTATATGGTATTTCTGCCACAATAATAAATGTAATTTCGAAGCTATACAAGCAAAAAGGGAACAAAAACGAAAACAAAATGGTTTTTTTTTCTCTGTTGTATCGACACCCAGCAACTATGTGAGAACAAGATTAAATTGTAAGATAGGAATGGTAATTTATTTGGGATAATTTAGAATATTTGTATAAGAGTACCTACATATGTATATAAATATATAATGAAAAAAAAAGTCTAATTAATTTTTTTTTTTTTTTTAATGAAAAAGTGTAGTTTCCACACATACAAATTGATATTGGGTTTGGTAAAAGAAACAAAACGTTCAAATGGAACAGGATTTGGTTCCTGTCATACTTTATATTAAAAAAAAAGTTTATAAATTGAAAAATACATTACAATACCTGAATGTTTACCTAAATATTGGTTATAAAAATATTTACCTAAATGTGTTGTGCTTGTGGTTCGTGGATAGAAATAAATAAATTACATAAACAAAGTGATGCTCGGAATTTCTATTGATATGTTTGGATTAAACAATTTTTAAGAGAGCTGTGGGAATTTTTTTTTTCGAAACTCTTGAACTGGCTTAATTCGTTCGAAAATTTTGACGTTAAATGAATTTCTGAAAGAGGATTCTACAATTATTTATAGTCGTTCAGAAATTGTACAAATTCCAGGTAAACCCATCATACTTGACCAAAAAAAAAGGGTTATCGTTCAAAACACATGACTATATATTCTACATATGTATGGACATGAAAACATGACTGCTTGACGTTAATGACAAATTCAAATCAATAATACAACAAAAAAAATTTTTTTTTCATTTTCGAAAAGAACCTAACAATAACCAAAAATGTGTAGACATCGGAATGTTAAAGGGGAATTGAAATTTTTTTTTCTTGTGTCATAAATTTAAAAGAGACCGCCCGACTTGCTTTTTGGCGCGCTATGACTTTTATAGTGACTGCTGACTGCTCCTCACGATTTTTTCTTAAATTGATAGATTATGAGAAATGGATTACATCATTATACTTATGATGGTCAGAAATTACCTACGTACAAACTATTACATAGTAGGTAGAATTTATATTTTTTTTTTCAAGTATAAAATCGATTATTTTATTGTTTAGATTAACACCATAAGATTAGGTGTCGCGATTCAAATCGATACCGGTACAAATTTGATTTATATTTATGATTGAATCGTTTTTAATGAGAATCGCTTCTTTCATATAAATACAGATATTAGTTACTATTAAAAAAAATTACATCTCTAAACTTTAATTTGGTATTAACCCAGTCAAACAGGTGATTAATCCTAAGCATACCATATGGTTGTGACTCTGAGACACATTTTTAATTCTTTTAGGTATAGTAATCGATTAATACATATGTAGGTATGTACATAGTAAAATTTACCAACCGCAGTTTCTCTTTTGACAAATCCAATATGAAAATGGAAATTTTTGAAATTTTTTTTTAGATAATTTTTATTGTATTTTTCACACCAATTAAAATCAAAAACAAAAAATTTAGTTTTTTTTAAAAGTTATATCGAAATTTCGTGACGGTGAGAAATATGTGTGAGAAATATTCTCAAAATGATTTTCATTGCCTCTGAAGTTCAGAGTATACAAGAATTGTTGATTTATTAAAATATAATTATCAACGATTCAAATTCTATAACTTTTATTCATTTTATTTTTCTTCTGATCAGGGGCTAATAAATATTTTTACAAATTAAAAATTCTGAGATATATGCAAGAGAAATCTGTGCTATAGATGACGTTGTTCGTTGAGAATGAAATAGAAGAAGCGAATGGAGAAATCGTATTGTAAGAATTGGCATAGCCAATGATAGAATGGCCAGAATTGTTACTGACAATAAACCAATGGATCGATGTCTACCTGGAAAACCTCCGGAGAGATGGAAACAATGTTGGAGTTCGAAATCACAGGAAAACACGTGAAATACATCATAGGCATTAAAATAGCAAAACATGAGTCCTAAAAGAGAGAAAAACAAGAAAAAATGCTCCTTTTTTTATTATTAAAAATTAATTAAATATTTCTAAAAAATTATTTCTGAAGAATTTTACAGCACTAGGTTTTTTGTTTTACCAAAATTAATAAATTTAAGAAAAAATAGTTAATAGTTTAACAAATTAATTTAAATGTATCAGAGGCGAGGCACTCTATAAGTACGATAGATACATTCCACGAGAAATTCATGTAAAACGAGACAACAACATTAAATGAGTGCGTTCAATATAAAATAATATAAATAAAAGATTGTTTTTTTTTTAATTTAAAAACAGTGTAAAAGCAAAATCGTGTAAATCAAGTGTCATGCAAATTGAGGGACGGGTGTACTTCTATTTATAAATGAGATGAAATATGCATCAAATTCAATTTATTGTAATGTTCCTTATAGGATTAGTAAATAGTTGAGTTATTAATCAAAATATTCCGTGCCAGATTTCACTAAATTTATGAATGCATTAATTTTACGGCAATGATTAACGCCGTCATGTCCAACTAATCTTTTATTCAAATCCATTGAAGAAAAGAAAAAAAAACCCTTAAAAAACGTGGTAAGCTCACGCCAGCGCAAAATGACGGATCTATAATTTGTATGTTTTGGTCAAGACACTGGTGTCACACCGAACCAGATTTGGATTATGGAACGGACTTGAATGAATGGAGAAAAAAATAAAAATCTTAATCTGACGAAGGAAAGTCTTCCTTGTAACGTATTGGATATGCAATGCAAAATATAATTCGGTATTGCAACACAAACAGCAGAATAGCTCTTGGATCTAAAGAAATTATTGCAAAGAATCAAAAAGAAATATAGTCAACGATTACATTGCAAAATTTTACGAAGATTATAATATTAAAAAAAAAAAAAAACTTTTCATATTTAGGGAGAGTATAGAATTTGGTAGCTGGCTGGCTCCTTGGTAAATTTATAATAATACCCGTCTACGTTAGGTATTAAGAACATATGCCGACGGGCCGGACCGGTGAAAATGTCAAAAATATATGACTAATGATTCGAAAGATAATTTATTCTTAACCTATGGATTTACCTTTTTGAACAGAATTCGTTCATTTTTGAAATCTTTTTTTTTTTAATATTTATGATTTATGAAAATTTCTATGTACGGCGGCACGCATACATTTATTTATTTTCTTTTTTATTGTCATTAAATTCATTGTATGTATATGGGATCTATTTACTTACTTATATAATGTTCCTACATATCGTATATATGTAGGTATATACTGCCCAAGATTTACAAAATTTTATTCTACGGGGAATTGAGTTGTTATATTTAGAACTTTAGGTACCTACTATAATACGCAGTGAAATGTAATTGCAATTTTATGTTGTTATCTGAATTTGGTGTATATTATACCAAACATAAATGATTAGTCACAGTTTATGGTTACAGGAAGGAAAGACAAATTATACGCTTACCTATATTACTAACTGAGTATCATTTTTATGTTTAATTGACAAAATTGTAAGTAATTGTAAAGTAAAATAAATGCATAAGTATAATTCTACAGTGTACTTCTAAGGTTAGCTTGTAAGGTTTTTCACACATTTCAAAGGTTTTGGTCATACTTGCTTATACAATTATAAAACTATTGTTTACTTTACTACATTAAATTGCATATATACAATAAATAAATCAATAGATAATCATAACAATAAATATTGCATTGATTCCTGATCCTGATGGGATTTGAATAAATTTGATAATTTCCAAAAATTTCACCAAATTGACAAAACAAATAAAATTTCAGAATGATTATGATAGAAGTATGGAGAATGGCGACTAAAGATTTAATTTTAAACGGATTTCGATTAAGAATTCAAAAAAACTTAAGTTGGTCCAATAACTAAATACTAATTGCTCTAATTCCCTGAATCGATTTTAAATGAATTCCATATCGAGTGTTCCGTGACATTGCTACAATTCTACCAAAATATTCAGGAAGTCTTATTAACTTTATACTGCTTAAAGATTCAAAAATCTCTTTATTATGAAAAAAATTACGTGTCCGATATTTATAACAAACTCCTTCAATGATTTATTGAAAAACTTTATCGGTATATCGATAAATTGTAATGACAGTAAATACGATATGTATGAATAATTTTATCGTAAGCGTAAGCGATATCAGTATGTCGATTTTGCGTATTTTTTAGCAGAAATACAATCTGCTTAATATATACGCACATCAAATAATGTGTTG